>PVIW01004045.1:0-130262 GCA_004026585.1 Noctilio leporinus | reverse complement strand
ACTTTTTAAAAAATGATCAAAATTTGACTGTTATTTGTATATCAAGGCAATATGTGAAAATAATTAGCTTTTAAAGTTCCATCATCATACTTTCTGTTTTGCTAAGGGACATGTGACATATACTTCCTCATTAAGTGAAGAGCCTGAGGTCTTAAACCTAATATGCTTATTTGTTTTTATAAACATTTAACTGTTTCTCTGCTGAACTTCGGAGATCTCCATACCAAAACCAAATAGTCCTTGACCTTTTTTTTGATGGGGTTGAAAGGAGGAATGGGTATATACAAAGATATTTTCTCAATGGGAGACTATTCAAACTGCTCCTTTCCATTGGCTTGGGGATTGTCCTATCCTGTGGTCAGCTGCTTATCACTAAGGGCTGGCTTCCTCTCCATGAGTTAGCTAAAGTATTTCCTTGTGAAAGAACCATTGCAGCTCTCCACCACTTCTCCTTTCTTGCCTTCCTTGGGTATCTGTTGAAAGTAATATACTTCCCAGGGCCTAGCAGCATATATCTAGGTGGGATGAAGTGACCGATGTCTGTTTGCTCTAGGATTACGTTGTACTTTAGACTTACATTTTTAGAATTAAAAAAACCCTGAATGTTAGCATTAAACAGTTGACTTGCACAGGGACCCCAAAAACTAGTCACACCAGGGAGCAAATTTGAAAGTCCCTTAAACAATAAACAGAAGCAAAGCCATTTTCAAATTCTTCAAGGATTTATTTATCAAGACCTGTGTGACAAAGCAATTTTTGATATAAGGGTAGGGATCTAAGTAGGTGGCCATGGAAATTAGGGCATCAGCTTCATGCATGGTTGGTTCTCTTGCATATCTTTTCAAAGTTTCCATTTAAAAATCTCATTTTATGGGTTGCCTCATATTCAGGTAATAATTCAGTCATTTCACAACAGACCATCATTAGCCAAGCACAGGCTGAATTATGATCTAGTCAACATAAGACAGATCATTTATTTTATCTGCCATCAATTTCCTCACTGTAAGATTAGTAGTCCAAAGTGATTCTCCAGGGCTGCAGAATTCTGACGTGAGTCCATGGTGGTGCTAGTGGCCTCTGGCTATGTCAATCCCAGCACTTTGGGGCAGGGAGCTGACTGGCTACCAGTTGCATCAGTCCCCATGGTCCCAAATGTCTCTAGGCCTCCCACGGCCTTTTATCTAACCCAGAGAGAAGTAGAGGATTTTAGTCCCATCCAGCTAGATCAACGATTTGCAACTGGTATGCCGTAAGAGTTTTGAAAACTTGCAATATCTAACAATTTAGTCAGGGGTATTGACCCCCTTTCCCATAGATTGTCAAGTTAAAAAAAAACCGCAGTAGCCAACATAATAATTGCCATCTGTGTGAATAAATCAAAATTATATCTGTTTTCATGTCCGATTGGCAAAAATTATATTTTTAGTGTGTCCCAGAATTTTATTAATTTATTTATGTGTACCATGAGATGAAGAAGGTTGAAAATCGCTGAGGGAAACCATAGGGCTGAGGGTTCTTTGACTACTGTCTGGCCCCAGGTCTCATGGGCAGTGATTCACTACCTGGCTTTGGGTTAACAACTATTGACCCTATTGAGTAAATAGATCTGTGATCCTGAAAAGATGAACTTTACTCCATCCTGGAAACTCTGACATCAGACCTTTTGATAATTTTTAAAATCCTTCTGCCTTGTTAGTGTCAGCTTGGTACTAGACTATTACTTAGGTTTTACTCTGACAGCACAAAAAAAATGAATCTTAAGAAATAATGATAGGTTAACATTTATTGAGGAATAATCTAAATGGTTTGTTTGTCTAATCTGAATTCACAACAACTGTAAATGTGGTACATACTGTTGTCCAATGAGGACATAGGTTTAAAATAAGTGAGGCATGGAGAGATGTAGAAGCTTGCCCAGGGTCATATAGCTAAGAAGTAACAGAGTTAGTAATGGACATTGAGAGCCCACACTTCTCTACATGCTCTGCTATACCATCTTGGACAGTTTGCATCTGCAGTTCACTGGCATCTGCAGGGGGTATCTGTTGCCTGAATAGGTTGAAAGGGAGCCAACAGGACTGAGCACACAGACAAACCTGGATACCTGACCCAGAGCTTTAGGGAATTATTGTTTCTCTTTGAAGTGGCCTGCATTTGTATCCACACTCAGTGATGTTTTCCTTTCATCACCAGCTTGGATTGGATATAGAGGAGTTAGAAGAAATGGAAGAAGATGCTGGGCTTGGCAATGGTGGTCTTGGGAGGCTTGCTGGTAAGTGACATGGTTAGTGTGTCATGGTATTTGGCCAGTTGATGCCTTCTCAGATGCCATGCATGACCACACTAAGAAGAACCCAACAAACCTTAAAAGAAGTACAAGGCGTGATCAGGTTACAAATGTCCTTGTCTTTGAGTTTGCACTGTGGTTTGATCAGTTCTACACAAACAGTAGAGAAGGGAACTTGAACAAAAGAGACATTGCTTAAAACCTCCGGAGGCATTGCTTAAAACCTTAAGGTTAACCAGATCCTTGTGCACTTAAGGATGTCTAAAGTGGCCCCTTTACTTCACTGTTATATGGTCACAGCTACTCAATTCACATACTTGTGTAGTAGGACCTAAGTTGCTTAACCATTGAGTTATTGTCTTACACACTTGACTTACTTTTTGATGAACTAGTAGATAATGATACACTTGTTATAGTATCAGTATGGTTTAGTTAATCATTACTTTTTGTATAGATGCAGTTTGAGTTCTTTGCTTTATTCAGGAAATGTTTTTTCAACAAATATAGAGGAAAACATTAAAGATAATATGAACTCCATTAAGTTAAAAACATACGTACCTAAAACCAAGCAATTCTACTTCCTGATATCTACTGTAAAAAAAACCCCAGGAAACAAAAACCAAATATGCCCAAGAAGGCATGTAAAAAAGTTGTTACAACATTATTTGTAGAAACAAACTATTAGAAATAACCTGATGTTCATCAATAGGAAAACAGGGAAATAAGTAGTATAACAATGCATATTATAGAACATATGTAGCAAACAAAAAATGAAAAAATTGATTTCTATGTAACGCGCTGGATAGCCTTCTGGGTGTTTGTGGAGGGATGGCAATTTGCATAAAGAGTCATAAAGTGTGCTACTATTATGTTTTTTAAAAACTAGTATTTTCGCCTGCGAACCCAAAGGTCGCTGGTTCGATTCCCAGCCAGGGCAACATAACCAGGTTGCAAGCCAGGTCTCCAGCCAGGTCTGTAGCTGGAGGCAGGTGAAAGGCAACCATACATTGATGTCTCTCTCCCTCTCTGTCTCTCTCCCTTCCCCCTCTCTCTGGAAATAATAAATAAAATCTTAAAAAAAAAAAAAAAACTAGTATTTTCTGTGAATGAATATAGATGTGGATATATACACACACTCATACATACATAAATTCGCAGAAAAATCTGGAATTTGAAACACTAAACTGCTCCTTATCATCTTTTTTAGAGAGCAGGGCAGAATCTGGGGTCAAGGTGGATGCTAGTCCTGTGTATAACATTTTAATTTTTTTTTACAAGGAGGATATATTAATGTATTACTTGTGGAACTTAAATGTAATAATAAAGTGTATCAGCACATGTCTATGTATCAGATTGTACTCTATGAAAGTATCTGTTCTCTTTTTTTTTTCCAGAAATGGTTCCAAAATCTTTTCATTTAAACTTCCACCTTACTAGAAATTCATATGCATGTGTTTCATGTATTTAATCCTTACTACATTAGTTGCAGCATGCTTTAATATCACCATTAATAATGAGAAAACATTGCCATTGGGATACTTGGTACCTTGTGAGGTAGGTCATCAGGCAATTCAGAAGACTTTCCGTGGGGCTGTAGGAAGATCAGGAGAACCAATGGCATGCACATCTGAGAATGGCAACCAGCCTGCCTGCTTTTAATATAAAGCCTCAGACCTTCAATATTTGTTATCTGGGTTAACCCCACTCTAGTGCTTGACTAATAACCTTGTTCCTTCAGTTGGCTGGTAAGGTCAAAGAGTGAAGTGGCAAATGAGGCTGAGTAGATCTCATTAGAGGACCTGACTAAAAGTCTTGGGACCCCATTCTGGTCAGGCTCTAAGGATAATTTGATCAGAATCCAGGAAAAGGCAAGTAGCCACAGCTCTGAGAGAACAAGACCTGGATCAGAGCCAGGCCACATGATACAGGCAGGGACCGGAAAACCATTGTCATGTTGCAGTAACCTAAAGGACTGGGCCATTGGCTTTTGTGGATCTCTGCTTCCGGGGGCCACCATGAACCTAACTCAGTCCCTTCCTGTTTGATTTGCAATTTTCAATGTTCTTTTCAGTTTTAGATCCTACTATACATTTCCTCATTTGCTGCATATTTCTTAGTTTAAATTCCTGGAGGGTAAATCTGATTAGTGTAAGCCCTCAAGTTGCCCCTGGCCACCATATAGATCCCTACGCAGCCTATTGATTGGCTGCTGTAGATCAAGTGCTCTGTCATTAATGCTCTTGACAACAAGTGACAGAAAACCTAGCACAAAAAAAAAAAGAAAAAAAAGGTTCAGCCAACAAGAACATATGTTGCCACAAAACAAGAGGTCTAGGGGTTGGGCTCATCAGGATGAGTTTATTTAGCAGTGTAGCTCTGTCAGAACTCTGGGTCTCTGGTTCTTTTGGCTTTCCCCCGTGGAAGAATGATGGCAGTAGCAAGCAAAATCTTGCTGCACCCAGACTTCCCAACAACTCTCATTGGATTGAATGTGGTTGTGCAGCCATGCCAAAACCAATAACTGGTGAAGGAAATAGAATTTCTGTGAGTGGCTAAGAGGCTTAAACTAGTCAAGCAAGATTCACTGCTAGTCCAAACTCCTTATAGCATATGGTCACCTGGTATCTGATCAACATTGGAATTCCATTAACCAGAAAGAAAGTCTGCCACAGACATCCATGCCATCAGTTAGTTGGTCACAGGTAAATTATACTTTCCTGGAGCTGTCTTTTCAAGTGGGGAGCTACAGAAACAGGTTCCCTTAGAAAGGGCAGTGTGTGTGACAGGTACAATAATGGACATGTCTAATATACAAGCCAACTTACTTACCTGTTCTCAAATGAAATGCCAACATGTTACACAGTGATTATTTCTAAATAGTGAGGTTGTAAGTGATGTTTGTTTCCTTTTTTATGTATTTTTGTATTTTCTAACTTTTCTATTGTATTTATTTTATAATTTTGAAAATGTCACTTTAAAAAATTAACATCCAGTAAAATACACCTAAAAAATAATAATCCAAGCCCTGGCTGGTGGCTCAGTAGATAAGGTGCCGGCCTGTGAACCCAAAGGTCGCTGGTTCGGTTCCCCAGCCAGGGCACATAACCAGGTTGCAAGCCAGGTCTCCAGCCAGATCCATAGCTGGAGGCAGGTGAAAAAGGCAACCATACATTGATGTCTGTCTCCCTCTCTGCTTCTCTCCCTTCCCCTCTCTCTAAAAATAATGAAAGCTTTTTAAAAAATAAAATAAAATAATCTATAAGCTAAATAAAGAAATAGAATTAATACCCACTATGCAGTAGTCTTTGTGCTCTAAAATAGAAATGTGATTGCTCATAGATAAATGTTTTGTGGCTGTCGTGTTTTTTAGTGAAATACCTGAAATTTGAACTAACCTTGATGACTCCCTTTTTGCTTGTGTTTTGATTGATTTAGCCTGCTTCTTGGATTCCATGGCAACCCTGGGACTTGCAGCATATGGATATGGTATCCGATATGAATATGGAATTTTCAATCAGAAGATCCGAGATGGATGGCAGGTAGATGAGCTGCATTTTGAAATTTTGTTATTAAAGTACTTCTTCATAGAGCCCTGATTGGTGTGGCTCAGTGGATTGAGCACCAGCCTATAAACCCAAGGGTCACCTGGTTCAATTCCCAGTCAGGGCACATACCCAAGTTGCAAGCCAGGTCTCTAGCCAGGTCCCCAGCTGGAGGCAGGTGAAAGGCAACCATACACTGATGTTTTTTTCCCTTTCTTCCTACCTTTCTTCCTCTATCTCTAAAAATAACTACTAAAATTTTAAAAAAAAATTACTTCTTAAAAAATATTAAAACAAAATACTTCATAGTGTTCTGAATGACAAAACATAGAACTTCACAGATGTCCCTTGCATTTGGTTGACATCAGTGAATACTGTCAGTCTTTCCCCTTTGGTATCTAAGAGCAGAGAGCCTGCCAGTATCATTCACCACCAGAACCAGAGTGTCTTATGCAGTGCCTGACTCATGAAGGTGCTCCAAGAGTATTTATCTGAGTTTCTGAATGTGGATCACCTACAGTGTGTGATGTTCATTCTTTGTAGCATACTAAATGGAGGAGCACATGTTTTGACTTAACCTCTCCCAATAACCTTTCATGGTAGGAAGCATGTTGTCATTTTATAGGGGAGAAAACTGAGGCTCTTAAGAAATGGAGATACCCCATATCACACTGCTGACAACCATGAGTCTTGCCCCAGGTTTCCAGATCCAGGTTCAGTATTCTTTTCTACACTCAGTCTTGTCCTCCTTAACATGCCTATTTAATAAGAGACAAGTTCATGGCTCTGATTTTTTAATAAGATAAAAGCAGGTGATCTTGTTAGCTGTTGTATCAAGTAAATCTGATACATATTTAATATGTATCACAATGTTACTCTGTAGATTTGCACAAATAGTAATCAGTCCAAACAAATGACTCTAGTTTTATTTTATTTTTATCCTCACCTGAGGACATGCTTATTGATTTTAGAAAGAGGGAAGAGGAGAGAAAAAATCATTGGTGTGAGAAACATCGATCAGTTGCCTCTATTACACACCCCAAGTGGGGCTGAACCCTCAAACTAGGCATGTGCCCTAACTCAAAGTTGAACCCATAAATTTTCAGTTTACAGGAAAATGTGGCCTGACCCAAAATCAAACCCAGGACCTTTTGGTTTATAGGATGACACTCCAACCAACTGAGCCCACACTAGCCAGGGCTCTAGTTTTACTTTTATATAACCAAACCAAATTCTTAGAAGTTTGTTTCATGCATCTTTGGGAATCTTTGTCTACACTAAGCTTGTGTGATTTAGGCTTTTTCTCTCCCTACCTTTGTTCCACATACATACACCATTGATATAAAGATACGGGATTAGTTTTCCAAAAAGCCTGAGTTTCCTCAGCCCTTCCCACACTTCGAAGAGTCCATCTGAGGGCAGCATGCTTAGGAATTGGATGGGGGTTGCCTAGCCTGGAGTGCATCCCTGGGGAGAGAAAGGACAGTAAGCTCAGTGTTCCCTGCTGCCATTCTCTTTCCCTTCTCTCAGTATTTGGGCACTCTGGGCCAAGGAAGGAAGGAACTGAAAGATTTGGTATGGTTAGAGAATGTACAAAGGAAAAAATCTCAGAAGGAGAATATTGGGACTCTATCAAAAGATCAACTTTCAAATTTTGCTAAGAACCAGTGTATTGTAATCTACTTTTTAAAATGTAATTTTATTTTTAAGTATATTTTATTGATTATGTTATTACAGTTGTCCCAATTTTCCTTTGCCCTCCTCTGCCCAGTACCCCTATTCCCTCTAGCACTCCTGCCCTTTAGTACATGTCCATGGGTCATGCATATGAGTTCTTTGGCTTCTCCATTTCCTTTGTTATTCTCAACATCCCTCTATTTTGTACCTACCAGTTATGCTTCTTGATCCCTTCATCTTTTCCCTGATTCTCCCCCTTCCCCTTCCCAGTTGATAACTCTCCTATGACCTCCATACCTATGATTCTGTTCCTGTTCTAGTTGTTTGCTTAGTTTTTGTTTTTTTAGATTCAATTGTTGATAGTTGTGTTTGTTATCATTTTACTGTTCATAGTTCTGATCTCCTTTTTCTTAAATGTGTCCCTTTAACATTTCATATAATAAGGGCTTGGTGATAATGAACTCCTTTAGCTTTTATGTTGTCTGGGAAGCACTTTATCTGGCCTTCCGTTCTAAATGATAGAACGGATCTAAATGGTAGATCCAGCTTTGCTGGATAGAGTAATCTTGGTTGTAGGTCCTTGCTTTTCAACACCTTGAATACTTCTTCCCAGCTTCTCTTGCTCATCAAGTTTCTATTGAGAAATCAGCTGATAGTCTTACAGCCTTTGTAGGTAACTCTGCTTTCCTCTTGCTGTTTTTAAGATTCTCTCTTTAATTATAATAGCATACTCAATAAAATATACTTTATAAAATGTTCTCAGAAACCTTTTTCAGTTATTGGTACCATCAGGAAGCAAAGTTTGTTGACTACCCCCGGTATTTGCTCACTGGTTCTTAATGTCCGGTTGAGGGGAAAGCATTTCTTAGAATTCAGCCACTAACAGTCGCCCCTGAGATGACCCCTGCTTCCACACTGGCTGGAACACAGATTGCATTGAGTAATTTCTCTAGGGAGATGCCAGGTCCAGGCTGCCAATGCCACCCAAACTAACACACTGCTCGTGCCTTTGCCTCAGTTCTCTTTTCAGTCCTGCAGCCCACTTGCAGATGAAAATGAAAGCTGTTCTCCCACCTTGCCCCCTCCCTTCACACGGCTCAGCATGTTGGTGCATTCAGGGATCACCGGCTCCATGGAAATCTAAATTTACAGACTACTTTGTTGATTCGCTGGGAAAAAAAGCAAGGCAGAGAAGAGGTTTATAACCATCCAGCAGCTTCTGTGGATTTAGTGAGGGCATTGAAGGGTGGGGGAAAGAGGGGCAGTTCTCTCTTTCTCCTTTGATCTGCTGAGACTAGCTTGTGACTTAAAATATCTGTTTTTTCAGTGTACCTTAAAAAACAAGCTCTGTAAAATTGAGGGAAGTAGTAACTGATTCCTTGCTGAATCAGGAGACTAAAAAAACAAACAAAACAAAACAAAAAAAACCTAGCAAACTTAGAATTCTGTCCTCCTATAGAACTCGTTAACCCAGTGAAATTAAAATCAACCATTATTTGGCAGGGTAAAATAAGACCAACATTGGATGGTATTAAGAGTAATCAGCTGACTGGTCCCTTGTCACAAAGAAAAGGGCAACCTCTCACTTCCATAGAAGGCCAGCAGTGGGACACCTCAGAGCCCATTGTCACTTCTGGAAACTGCCTGAGGGCAGGACAATATGATCTTGCTGCATTTCTTGGCAGAAAATATGTTGCCAGTTCTCCTATGCACTTCACTGTTGAGAGAAAACTTTCTGTTTTATCATCTTCCTGTTTCATACACCTTCAGATGTGTTACAACAGTGCTAAGTGCCACGGAATGAAGCAAAGGGCCCTATCCTACGGTTCTTTGCCATTACAAGAAAGTGTTCACATTGCCCAGTATTTGAAAACCCCAAACCTGCCCTTGCCTAAGTGCAGCATAAAGTGTTTTGTAAGACAGGATGTTTTGATACTTTTTGGACATCCTCATTTATTGGTGGTTTTTTAAAATTTTATTGTCATTGTATTACATCCATCCCCTTTTTGCTCCCCTCTGTTCCCCTCCCCACCCACCCATTCCCCCCAAAGTCAATCCCACCTGTTGTCCATGTCCATGGTTCCTTTATACTAGGTCCTTGTATTTGTTTTAGAGTTCTAGTTATTAACACATAGTTTCTTATCAGCTGATGAAATTCAATGATAACCTTGTTAAAATTTAATGGTTTTTGTTCTCTTTATTACTGGGATAGTTGCAGTCTAAATTCCGAATTAGAGTTACTAACTTTGTGTTACCATGTAGCTCCTGCTGCACCATGAATTCCCTGAGGAATTGTTACAGGTACAGAAATTCAGTCTTGGCTGGTGTGGCTCAGGGGATTGAGCACCAGCCTATGAACTGAAAGGTTGCTGGTTTGATTCCCAGTCAGAGCACATACCTGCATTGTGGGCCAGGTCTCTAGTTGGGGCATGAGAGAGGCAAACAATCAATGCTTCTCTCTCTCTCTCTCTTTCTCCTTCCATTCCCCCCCTCTCTCAAAAATAAAATCTTTTTTAAAAAGATGCAGAAGTTAAGACAAATCTTTAAAAACAAATAATAAAATGTAAAACTTTAGACCCCACCTCAGAGTCACTGAAAATCTACATCTTAAGGATACAGTTTGCCCATTAGCTCAAATGTGGTTCCAGGCTTCCCTAGGCTTCATTCTCCATCTGAAACACCCACCTGCCTCCAGCAGCTCTCTGACTTCCAGGTCTTCACATAAGGATGTTGTTTCTATGAGTCCCCTTTTCATTCATTTATTATGCTGGGAGTTAATAGGTGGCATACTGGCTTTCTTGATATAAAGTCATGATTAATGTTTGAATAAATGAATGTGTATTTGCTTATCTGGCTGTTAACATTAATATTTTGTTTCATATTTCAAAAAACATAAGCTGTGTTTGCTTCAGTCCCCACATTGTGCCTGGGGCAGGCACTAAACTCATAGGCCACAATGTATCCTAGTTCATAAACAATATCTTCTTCTTCTTCTTCTTTTTTAAGATTTTATTTGTTTTTAGAGAGAGAGGAAGGGAGAGAAGCAGAGAGGAAGAGAGACATCAATGTATGGTTGCCTTTCTCCTGCCTCCAGGTATGGACCTGGCTGGAGACCTGGCTTGCAACCTGGTTATGTGCCCTGGCTGGGGAATCGAACCAGCGACCTTTGGGTTTGCAGGCGACCTTGTCCACTGTGACACCAGCCAGGGCCCAATATCTTCTTAAACTAAAGCCAAGTGAATAACTATGTTCTAATCTCATTGACAAGGACTAAAAACCCTAACCAATTCCTTCTTGTCAGAACACAGTTCCATTTTTAAAAATATATGTTTTATATATATGTATATATATATTTTTCAATGCATGGTTATCCTTCACCTGCCTCCAGCTACAGACCTGGCTGGAGACCTGGCTTGCAACCTGGTTATGTGCCCTGGCTGGGGAATTGAACCAGCGTGTAATATATTTTTAAAGAGTTTAACTTACCCAAAAGTCACTGGTTCGATTCCCAGCAAGGGCAACATAACCAGGTTGTAAGCCAGGTTTCCAGCCAGGTCCTTAGCTAGAGGCAGGTGAAAAGCAACCATACATTGATCATTGATGCCTCTCTCCCTACACCTCTCTCTGAAAATAATAAATAAACTCTTTAAAAATAAAAAATGTTTAGAGCAATGTTAGCAAATATTGTTGTTGGTTTGGGCTGTAAGACAATAACAGCCATGAATTAAGATGGACAGAACCAACACTCTTCTTGGCAAAACAATATTCTCCTGAAAAATACATTCTAAGCCATATCCTTTTTGCAGGTAGAAGAGGCAGATGATTGGCTCAGGCATGGAAACCCCTGGGAGAAGGCCCGCCCCGAGTTCATGCTACCTGTGCACTTCTATGGAAGAGTGGAGCACAGCGAGACTGGAACCAAGTGGATCGACACCCAGGTATCCAGAGTGTCCTTATGCTCAGCATTTTGTATAGTACATGCAGCACAGTAACCATGTAGCACAGTGTAACGTGTACATGCTACTGAGTATAATATGTTGTGTGTTGACAACGAACTACATTTAAAAAAATAGATGTGTTATCCCTCTTAGTGCAACCCAGGGGTAACACATTTTGGAAATAGGGAAGTGAGGTTAGGAGCTAAGTAACTCACAAAGTGTCAGGTGATTCACCAGGGTCATTTTGCAATCAGCTTTACCAGAGATTAATCAATTCCATGATCCCAGTATGTTTAGCTCACCAGTTTCATATAAAGTTGTTGACAGCAAGGTTGAATAATTTTAAATGTTCTCACCCCACTATCACATTTAAATTTATTTGCTTATAACTTCTCAGAGGTAAATATTTTTAAACTGAAATAATTAGTTGAAGAATTACCAAAATTCCTGTTCATTGCAAAGTCAAAAATAGTGCAGAAGATTGCAAAATGTACTGTGTTATTTTGTGCCAAATCACTCCTAGAGAAAAATGCTGGTGTCAACCAAATGTACTTGCTTCATGGCCACTAGATTTATCCTGCCACTAGATTTGAATGTTATAATTCAGTTTTCAGCACCCGCCCCCCATGGTGGTCTGTGCTTTGCTGTCTTCATACTTCCTGATAGACAATCTTCTTTACCTACTGTACCTTCTTTAACTACTGGACTGCACCTCATTGGAGCCTCCGCGTGAGATATTTGTCTAATAAATATGGTCTAAGCCTGGAAAAGATATAGCACTGGCCATTCTCTGAAAGCTTAAATAAAATGGTGAAGATCAATTAATGTTATTCTTACATGCTAAAGGGAGTGAAATTCAATATTGCAATACTAAATTCAGTTGGTTGTGGATTGTTCTCCATGAACAAATGTTTCATTTGGTGTCTTAGGAGCACCTAGACCTGTGTTATAACTGATTTTTTAAACTGATGGTCTGTTATGCTAATTCATGTGGAGCTAGTCTTAAATTTAAATAAGACTTTAAAAAGAGAATTTTTCTATTTAAACATGAATTTATTCAGCATATGAAATAACAGGTTAGAAGCTAAAAATAGGTCATAGTAGAATGATGTAGAGAATAAACTAATATTGTAATTCAAGATAGTCTCTTATTTTAGTTAAATAGACAAGTTGTAATTGGTTACAAATATGATTAGGACAGCTGCAAACAAATTAATTATTATTATAGCCAAATAATTCATACATGTATTTGGTATTAAACTAGCAAGCATTTGGTATGGATTTGATGTGTGAAACTTCCAGGGACTTCTGATCTGTTTAAATGTGTGCAGTTTTGCATGCTCAGTGCTAGAAGCATTTTGTTGGCACTACTTTGTATTCACAAAGCACCTCTAGACATTTTCATAATATATCCAGAAATTCAATTAGGGAGAGTGTGTTTTCTGTGCCCACACAGGCAAGGTTATGTGGCAGATGTAATATAAGGTCAGTTACCCAAGCAGTGCAAAACTTTGTAGATCCATGCAAGCCATCACTGATCAGCACCAGATTTGTAGCTGGTAAGGTCAGAGAGCAGGAGGTGACACAGCTGTGGGCAGGAAGATGTTAAGACTAATACAGGAAAAGTTAAAGAAATCACATGGATATGAACCAAGTGGGGAGGGATTATTGGAGAGAAGGGGGTGTGTGGATGGAGGGGAGCAAAGGCAAAAGAAATTGGGACAAACATAACAACATAATCAATAAAAATTATATTTTTAATGAAAAAATGCAATAAAAACAAAAACAAAATCTCTTAAGAGACTTTTATTGCCCAGTGAATATTCAAAGAAGAATGATTAATTACTTTGAGATCATGGCATTCATGAAAGTGTGGCTGACTATGCATGACTGATTGATATAGGCTATAATGCTTCATTCATTCATAATTCAGCAAACTCAGTTAAGAGATTTTTGTTTAGATCTCAATCCTATCACTGACTGTGACCTTGGACAAGTCACTTCTCACTCAGCCTTATTCTCAGCAAGTCCTAAATGAGTGAGTGGGTTGCACTACATGATCTATCTCTAGCATCCTCCCATTTAATCTGTCATTCCTCTTCTTTAGAGTTTGGTAAGACAGGGACTAGAACTGAGTCTTTTCCCACATAAATTTTAAATTCACATGAAACACAGTTCATCTTTCTGTTCTCTGTTTCAATGACTGTCACCAAGGCTGAGCTATATTTTCCAAAGCCTCCCTCTTAGACCCATCTCTGCTAATTATCAGCTTATTCATCAGATCACTAAAATAACTCCTCCTTTTGCAATTTTGAAAAATCTAGCATAGTATTTTAAATGTCATATGTAATCTAGCTACATAAATTTCCTGTTCCATTGATTTTTATCATTTTTTAAATCAGATCATTGAATAACCTACACTGAAACTTATCCTGATTACTGTTTTTTAATGGGTACAGATTCATACTTATCACTTTGTACATCATTTTTTTCATTCTTAGAGCAGAGGCTTCATCTGAAAATAAAAGATTTGCATCCAGATCAAGGCAAGGGACATAGAAGTCAACATAGAAATGATACAGAAAACCAAACCGTCAGTCTAGATGGTTCAGGCCTCCTGGATTGTTCCAATGAGGGGAGGATCCACAATGTCTCCTAATACTGTGTCAAGCCACCACCCCCGCAGCCCAGCCCTAGGACTCTTGTCTTGGTTAAGGCCTCACACAATTTGAGTTGACAATAGAGCCAGAAACAGAATTCCAGTAACTATCTCCCAGCATGTCTTTCAACCTACGTTATTCACCCTCTGGCAACAGTGAGCAGCTGCTTCGGTTTTAATCTGACAGGTGGTCCTGGCCCTGCCATATGATACCCCAGTGCCTGGGTACATGAATAACACCGTCAACACCATGCGCCTCTGGTCTGCTCGCGCCCCCAATGACTTTAACCTCCAAGACTGTGAGTACAGCATGGGCTCCTGTTTCTTGGCATATGTTTAATCTTTCTGATCTGAGAAGCAAGTTAGTACTCTGCTCTAGAAAGACGGCATAAAACAAGGATTTTGGGGACTAGGACGTAATGGTTTCTTTCTGATTGCTAATTAGAACCAAATTGAGCTTGAGGGAAAAAAGCCTTGATCTCAACTCTTCAGTGACCACTAAGCAGCCACATGGAGGAGCAAGTGTGAGGGACATTTTTCAAACAGTCCTTTAGACTGGACTTCTTAGGCTGTCATGTGAATCACAGCATAAGGGTTTGTTGAAAGCCTTTAGGATTTTTAGGAATTTTAGGACTCCCACATGGCACACAGCGAGCATCAGGTGAAATCAAGGGGCTTGGATAACAGTAGCTGGCTTGTCCGTTGATTCGTTTTTCTAACATTCCCTTCAGTTAACGTTGGAGACTACATTCAGGCTGTGCTGGACCGCAATCTGGCCGAGAACATCTCCCGGGTCCTCTATCCCAATGATAATGTGAGTGATCAAACCTGCTTTCTCAATGGGAACAAAAGCAGCTTATTTTAGAAGCACCTGTTCAGTAGCTCTAGAAAACAGCTTTGATACTGATTTTGTTTCTTCCGTGCAAAATAGCCTCTATATCTCTTCCTGAATTGTCTAGATTTCCTCTTCCACCAAGTAAGGATAACAAATTCGTGCAGTTCTTGAAACCAGAATTGATAGTTTGCTGTTGATTAGTGACCCATGACTCATTGGGAAGTACATGTATTTCAAAGCAAATCTGGATATGAGAGATGAGCTGAAGTGCTACTTGCCTTCTAAACAGAAATTTCATCCATGTGCAGAATCCCTGGAGGTTTCCTGCCTGGTTCTTTCCCCTCAATGATGGGGCTCTTCCAGTCCTCTGAGCCCAGGGGAGGTAATAGGGTCATAGACTTCAGAATTCAGTAGTAAATACTTGTTTCTTATGCCATTTAGTCATCTCTTTAAACTTTTTCTTACATAGGCTAGGCAATTATTTCTATACGCGAAAAATAGCTTAAAAAAAAAAAACAGTTGGCACTGGATCTCAGATGATTGCTATGGACTTTCATTTGGTTTAAATATACTTAACTCTAACTTATACATAAGTGAGCTAATTTTCTTGAAGCCGTAGTGATTTAAAATAAATAACCTCAGAAGCAACCAGATTGGTACTCTGCTCTACAAAGATGGCACAAAACAAAGATTTGGGGACCAGGGCATAAATGATCCTTAAGGCCAGGTGTTCACTTAGTATTAAACCACAGTCTCTAAGGAAGATTAAGTTTACTGCAGCATTTTCAAGAACTTAATGGTATATGTTATTTTTCCTTTGGGAGAAACAATATGACATCACTACATTTCAGAGAAATCTCTGACCCAAAAGCAAAATGTTGTTCTATCTCATAGTCAATTAAAGTAAGAATCCTTCCAAATCTCGGGCCATGCTGCCTAGTCAAACCCAGCCTGCAGGGTTGTTTAACTTGAGGGGGCTTGAACTTCATTCTTCCACCTTCAGTGAGGACCAAACCTAACTTTACTTAGAAAGAATCATCTGCAGCAATTGACAGCATATACTAAGTTAAAATGAGGTACAAGGTTAACTAGATTCATTGAATAAAAGATAGCTCTCAAGGTTATGCTTATTTTTAATTACAAGTTAATAATTTTTGTACTGTAATTACAAGAAGAAACTCATTCCTTCTCAACTTGGCCATCTAGTCTGGACAAGATCCTTCTAACAATCTGTTCTTCCTCTGCAATGAGTTAGATATATTTTATCTTGCTTAAAGCTCTTTCAATGCTTCAGGTAATCTTTAAGAGAAGTACAGAATCTTAGATGTGCTCTGTCAGTTCTTCACTAATAGAGTTATGAGTTTCCTGATGCACCCCGCTCATGATTGTGCCTTGGCATGAGGTCCTGGATGTGCAGAACAATTCGTCCTGCCTGTTCTTTCTCACCTGAATGCCCTTCTTCAGGTTTTCTCTGCCTGCAGGGAATGCTCTGGCCCTCTGTGCTCATTTGACAAATTCCTACGCATTTTTCAGGGCTCAGATAAAAAGATTACCTGAGTATCCAGGTTCCCAAAGTACTATGTATATACTAAAGTATAACATTAATTTTTTGTCACATTTTATTTTATTTATTATTTTAAAAAAGATTTTATTATTTTCAGAGAGAGGGGAAGGGAGAGAGGCAGAGAGGGAGAGAAACATCAATGTATGGTTGCCTTTCACCTGCCTCCAGCTATGGACCTGGCTGGAGACCTGGCTTGCAACCTGGTTATGTGCCCTGGCTGGGAATCCAACCAGTGACCTTTGGTTCACAGGGCAATGCCTTATCCACTGTACCACCAGCCAGGGCCACATTTTATTTAAAGGCTTGTTTACACATCTCTGCCTCCACTAGTTTGAACTTCCTCAGGTCAGTGATTATGTTGAATCATTTTATTTCTAAAATATTAAAAATTTTCTAACTCAATAAATATTTAATCAATTTTGAATAGATTTATAGTGCTATAGTGCTTTTCTTAAAAAAAAAAAATAATGATTTCATTATAATTTTGCCATGATATGTGCCATTAGGAAAAACATGAGCACTATAAAAAGAGCTCCAAGCCCTGCCTGGTAGCACATTGGATAAGGTGCCGGCCTGTGAACCCAGGGGTTGCTGGTTCGATTCCCCAGCCAGGGTACATAATGAGGTTGCAAGCCAGGTCTCCAGCCAGGTCCTTGGCTGGTTGGCTGGGGGCAGGTGAAAGGCAACCATACATGATGCTTCTCTCCCTCTCTGCCTCTCCCCCTTCCTCTCTTTCTGGAAATAATAAATGAAATCTTAAAAAAAAAAAAAAAAAAAAAAGAGCTCCGAAAGGAAAGTGCAAAAAAAAAAAAAAGTCTAAATTCCACCTATAAAACCTCATTGGTGATGTCACTCCAGTTTTCTATTTATGACTTTTAATTTTTAATTTGTTTTTTAAATTTTTATCAAAAAATAGTTTAAAGGAGAAAAACAGTTCTATGAGGCTAGTACAAAAACATAGTCTCCCATTTTCCAGTTCCTAGAAGCAACTACTTGCTTTTAATTGATTTTTCTGGATTCTTTATTTTTAAAGATTTTATTTTATTATTTTTAGAAAGAGGGCAAGAGAGAGAGGCAGAGAGGGAGAGAAACATCAATGTATGGTTGCTTTTCACCTGCCTCCAGCCACAGACCTGACTGGAGACCTGGCTTGCAACCTAGTTATGTTGCCTTGGCTGGGAATCGAACCTGCGACCTTTGGGTTCACAGGCTGGCGCCTTATCCACTGTGCCACCAGCCAGGGCGATTTTTCTGGATTCTTACCTCCATTTTTCTAATAACATGCTATTGTTTCCTCTTGGTTTTCCCATTTTTACGATGGTTTGTTGACTCCCTGCTGTAGAAGATGATAATGGAGCTCACTCACTCACATACACTCCCACCCTCACCACTCAAACGCATATTTTGTTTTTCCTGGCATTAATAATTGTTTTGTTTGTTTTGATTTTGAGTACTTTTCCCAAAGGTAGATTCATTCTATCACAGCTGTAGAAATTTTCTCTTAATAGATTCAGAACTCTTCAGTATTCTGTCAGCACGGTGTTTTGAAAGGGCTCTTCGGGTTGACTGCTCCCCGGTCATCTCTGAATCTTCTCTCCCTGTTGTTCCGGGGACCCCTGTGCTCAATGAATTTCTGGATTCATTTGTTTGTTTACTACCTTGTTTTGGTAGTACACATGCTGCAAGGACATACTGGGAAAGGACGTTTGCAAGGTCATTTTCTTGAGCCTTTGCATATCAGAGAAAGTCGTATTCTAGCCTCATGTTGACAGATTTTCTTTTGTTGTTGATGTTGTCTTCCAGTTTTCAGTATTGCTAAGAAGTACATTGCAATTCTTATTCTTTCGAAGTGGTGTTTTTTTTGTTTTTTGTTTGTTTAATCTTTTAAATTACAGTGGACACAATTCTGGTTCTCTTGATTTTTTGTTTGAATCGTGGTTTTTCCCTTTGGAAGCTTCCAGCCTCTCTCTCTCTCTGTTCCCTCTGCCCACCTCCCACTGTCTCTCAACCTCTCCTTTCCCTTCCTCAACCAGCTACTTCCAGGTATACTAAATTTGGGGGTGGGGGTGGTTTGGTGTTAGTCTGGGTATCCTTTCCATCTGGGAACACAACACTACACTTCTCTAAGAAGTGGCCTAGAAATATTAAACACCCTCAACTAGTCCTTTAACTTAATTAGCTTTTTTCTTATGTTTATCATTTTTTTTCCTCTTGCTCAACTTGCAGGGTGATCACCATTCTGTCTTCCAATCCTATTGGGCTTTTCATTTGAGTTATTGCATCTTAATTTCCAAGTAATCTTTTACCCACTTCTGGTTATTTTCTGAAAGCAATTTTTTTTTAAGTAAAAATTTTTTAAAGATTTTATTTATTATTTTTAGAGAGAGGGGAAGGGAGAAAGGCAGAGAGGGAGAGAGACCTCGATGTATGGTTGCCTTTCACCTGCCTCCAGCAATGGACCTGGCTGGAGACCTGGCTTGCAACCTGGTTATGTGCTCTGGCTGGGAATTGAACCAGCGACCTTTGGGTTCACAGGCCAGAGTGTGCCACCAGCCAGGGCTCTGAAAGCATCTTAATCTTATTTTTTGAATACATTATCTTTTCTAATCTATCTGAAGATACTGATAATATTCTTAAAATATTCTTTTTTCTAACCTTTGTGTCCTCTAAGTTGACTTTTGTTTGTTATTTCATCCTTTATCTTTTTAAGTTTTCTTAGCTTTCTAATGATTCTTAGCTGCCCACTAAAGTGTAAGGGAGGGGTACCCACTAGCTTTGGGATAGCTCTTTACGCTTGAGTGGGGTTTCTCTCTTTTGGGCCTTGTTCCATTGTGACCTGGTGGACGGGCCATTTCCTGGGGAGCACTTCATGACAGTGTCTTTAGGTCTTCCTCTTGGTTGGGCAAATTCCCAAGAGAATACTTGCAGCTTATTTCCCAGTAGAATTAATATTGATTACCTGTATTCTGAAATTTGGTTGGGAGAAAAAGACTGGGAGTCTCCACATTTCAGAACATAAACTTTCACTTGACCCACTTCTTCCCATTTTTATTAGGGGGTGGTAGGTACCCTTCATCTGTACTTACTACCCTCCAGTCCAGAGACTGTGTTTTACCATCTCTAGAGCAACACCCACAGCTTCTGCTTCAGTTGGGGAAGGGAATTGCCCAGCTTAGGAAACTGGGGGGAGGTCTGAGGCTACTGCTTCTTAGACAAGCTGTACCTCATCTTTACCCCTCCTTCCTTTTTTTTTTTTTTTTTTAATTTTATTGTTGTTGTATTACATCCATCCCTTTTTTGCTCCCCTCTGTCCCCCTCCCCACCCACCCATTCCCCCCAAATTCAATCCCACCTACCCCTCCTTCCTAAGGCAACTCAGTTTTGTCCTTCCATGTGCCTTCAGGGGCTTTGATGTGTAAATTGAGTTGCTTTTTGTTTTTTTTTTTTTTTTCACTAAGTCAGGACTCGGCTGGCTTTAGTGGGTTTTCTGGTTCAGTTATTGCTCATCCATTTTTTCAGCTTCTAAGAAGTTGTTATTGTTGTCTTTTCTCCCATTCCCTTCCTTCTTTATCAGTATGCCTTTTTACTATCCTCTTACTGTCATTTAAAGGAGTTTTAGGAGAGAGCAAAGGCTAATGCCTGGTGTCCAACCTGCCATCACCACCAGATGTCCAATGGGCTTTCCTCTTAGGGTTCTCTGGGTAGAGACACAAAGTTTTGGCCACATCTAACAATGTGAGCCGCTCACGCAGTTTCTCCGGCTTGAAGTTTTTTGAAGGGAAGGAGCTAAGATTGAAGCAGGAGTACTTTGTGGTGGCTGCTACATTGCAAGATGTCATCCGACGTTTCAAAGCCTCCAAATTTGGCTCCACGGATAGTGCCAGCATCTCGTTTGACGCCTTTCCAGATCAGGCAAGTATTCTGTCTGTCTGTGACCGAGGAGACAAGGACTTTGTATCAGACTTGCTCCTCTATTTCTGTGCTGAAAGAGTTGGTTAAGTACAGCATGCTAAAGCATTCCGTGGAAGGTGGGCATATTGTCTGGTCTTTGCCCAGCATGTATGAGGTCAAGGGAGCTGGACCTGGGGCATCCGTCACCTTCACATTGATGTTTGTACCTCTATGCAGGTTGCCATCCAGCTGAACGACACTCACCCTGCTCTCGCCATTCCTGAGCTAATGAGGATTTTTGTGGATATCGAAAAATTACCCTGGTCCAAGGTCTGGATGGGGCTTCTTTTTCCTTCAATTACCCAGAATATCTGTGGTTGGGAGAGTTTACCAAAAGCTCCTTTTGTGGTTTAAAAAAAGTTACTATTGCTAACAGATAAGAGGTAAACTTTGCCTTGGTGCTGACCTTTCTCTGCCTTGACTGCTTTACAATGAGTAAGACTTAAGAAATAAACAAACACTTTCCTAATGGGACTTACCTTTTATTTTAATTGCCTAAAAGGATTCTAAGTTAAACTCTCTAACTCCAGGATACAGCTAATTGAAAGTGTCCCATTGCTTTGGAAGTCAGCTCTTTAAACATACTCTGTACCTTCCTTAAGTTTTTATTCCTCAAATTTTGTTTATTTAATAAATAAAAGATATATTGGCTTAGTAGAGAAGATTTATTAGCATGCTGTCGTAAGTTTTGTCAGTCAGTTTTATAGCCTGCTGCCCTTTTTTTACCCCCCAAATGCATTTCCCACTCTTTGGACTGTTCAGGAAGCTAGTGGAATCAAGTGTGCCTCACTGTATACAAGCAGATAGACTTGACCTCTTGCAAATGAATTGCCCCGTTGCAGACAAGCAGGAACCACAGAGATGTGTCACCCTATGGGGTGGGGTGTGCAGAGCAGAGTAACTCAGCCCTTCCTCTCCTGCAGGCGTGGGACATCACCCAGAAGACCTTCGCCTACACCAACCACACTGTGCTCCCAGAAGCCCTGGAGCGCTGGCCTGTGGCGCTGGTGGAGAAGTTGCTTCCTCGACACTTGCAAATCATTTATGAGATAAATCAGAAGCATTTAGATGTAAGTCATTTTGAGAATTTCATGAAAATGAGGTCTTGAGATGGAGGGGTGGCTACCGTGTTCCCTCTTACCAAACTTGAGACCTAAACCTCTTTTAATCAAGGATACATCCAAGTACCCAGGTGTGGGTGGGACTCTGTTCAAGACTTCTTTTTGAAAAGACTGAAACAGAGGAATGGCATTGCCCTGTGGCTGACCAGCCACTCTCTGAGTGAAGTTTATATTTGCTCCATCAGAGATTTTGCTTTGGAAGTGAACAACATCATCTCAATGTTGCTTTAAACCCGAGTGACCAGTGAGGCCTTTCTCTTCCTTTGGCTAGAAAATCGCAGCCTTGTTTCCTAATGATATTGACCGTCTGAGAAGGATGTCTCTAATAGAAGAGGAAGGAGGCAAAAGGATCAACATGGCCCATCTGTGCATTGTGGGCTCCCATGCTGTGAATGGTGTGGCGAAAATCCACTCGGATATCGTGAAGGCCCAAGTGTGAGCATCCATTCTGATGGTTTGGCGTCAGTCCATTCATGAAATAGTGCTAGTAAATTGCAGATGAGGAAAGACCCTGTCACAATATTGTTATTTTCCTCTATACAAAATCCCCTTGTCCTAAAGAAGAGAAAAATGTTTTCCTCTCTAAATAATTCTAACTCTAAGATTTAAAATGCAAAAAATAAATAAATTATTTTATTGTGAAGTCCGGTTTATATGTCAGTGCCAGGAACTCATGTGGAGGTGATTAGATTTGGGGATTTTTCTTCCATTTTGAATTGTAAATGGAATTCCATTTAGAATGACAGCCATAGCCGATGTCAGCCCCTACATCCACCTTTGTTTAATCTTTCTAAAGCCTACACTTGGCTTCTTGAACATAACTCTGAACTTCATCCTGCATGCTGGAACCTGCAGCTTCAGGCAGATTCAGTGATGTCTCTTCTCTCTCCAGATTCAAGGACTTCAGTGAGCTAGAACCAGATAAGTTTCAGAATAAAACCAATGGGATCACTCCAAGGCGCTGGCTCTTGCTCTGCAACCCGGGGCTTGCAGAGTTAATAGCAGAGGTAACCAGGAAGTGCTGAGAGGGAGGGAGGCTGGCAGGAATGCCAGAGGCATGAGTGCACTTAGGATTTGCAGAACTATCTGTAGCAGGGCCAGCTACATCAGCATGTGATTTGTGCGGTCCCACAAGGCTCTGGGTTTGGTTTAATTCTCAGCTGCAGTCATCTTGAAATTCTTTATTTTTGAACAAGGCCCCCACAAAGTATGTACCTGGTCCTGGCTAACAGTATTCATATGGCACACAGATGGAAATTGATGATTCTCTTTAGCAAAGAGAATAACAAAGGTCATATGAGTAACTTGTGAAACCTAGGGTCTTTGTCACCCTTTTCAGGTAGATTTTCTGTGTTTAACACTTAGTACGAAGAAACAGCATTTAAGATACCAGCAAAGTGGCCTTCCCACACAGCATTTCTAGCCTCTTCTCTGAGTGAGGCTATTCTGTGTACTGTGTGGTGGGTGAGCTATGGTATGAGTGAGTGTGAGCACTCCCCAGTGACAAACTCCTCTTTTGGGTTTGATTGCCACCTCTGATTAAAGTCACCTCTTCCTTTAAACTGAAAGAAAATCGGGGAAGACTACGTGAAAGACCTGAGCCAACTGAGGAAGCTACACAGCTTCCTAGGTGATGACATCTTCCTCCGGGAAATTGCCAATGTGAAGCAGGTGAGGCTTCCAGTGTGGGTGCTTCCCCCAACACTAGCTCTCAGGGTTTGTGTTGCAGTTTTTAACGAGAGCCCATCATGGAATGCTTCTGAGTCAAAAGGACCCCTGTACTGTGCACTGTCTCAACAGGAGAACAAGCTGAAGTTTTCTCAGTTCTTGGAGAAGGAGTACAAAGTGAAGATCAACCCTTCCTCCATGTTTGATGTGCAGGTGAAGAGGATCCACGAGTACAAGCGGCAGCTCTTGAACTGCCTGCATGTGATCACCATGTACAACCGTGAGTCAGCCCTGTAGCCACCAGGTCCCCTGGAGGTGGGAGCAGCCCTGGGTGCAGCTCTCACCACCCTGGCCATCAGCTCTCCTGTGTTCCATCCACTTTTCCATCTTTTTCAGGCATTAAGAAAGACCCCAAGAAGTTATTTGTGCCCAGAACAGTTATCATTGGTGGCAAAGTAAGTCGATTCTGTTCACTGGGGGTGTCAGGGCGCTCATTCTTGCCTTCGGTCAATGTGTGTGACTTTCTTCCCCAAGGCCGCCCCAGGATATCACATGGCCAAGCTGATCATCAAGCTCATCACTTCTGTGGCAGATGTGGTCAACAATGACCCCATGGTTGGAAGCAAGTTGAAAGTCATCTTCTTGGAGAACTACAGAGTGTCTCTTGCTGAAAAAGGTAGTGTCTTCATTGCAAACCATGTGAGGCGAAGCAGATTCTAGGGAAAGATGACAAGATAAGGGAAAATGGGGCAGCTGAGCTCAGGAAGCTGGTAACTTGGACTAGAAGATGTCACTCTTGGGCAGAATAAGAGCCTAAGCTGAGAGCTTTTGGGGTGACCCAGCTAACTGAGATTTCTTTCCCCAGAGTCAGTATCACAGTATATATTTCACAGTATCACAATATACATTTTAGAATGCCTTTTCCTCCCACTTAGTCAGAGCTGAGGGTGGAAGGAGGTGGCCCTAAGGTTTTGGTGAAGTGTAGACTGTGTTCTACAAAAGAAAGGAAAGGTCTTCAGTTCCCAGCCCCAGTTTGGCAATAGAACACCACTTCCCCGGCCCCCAGATAATCCTCTGGTCACTTCCTTTGTTCATGCTGTGACAGGGAATGAGGACAGACATCAGGCTACCAGAGCAGAAGGCTCTGATGGGCACTCTTGAGATCAAGCACTGGGTTCCCACGTGGGGACAGCCAGACTGGCCAGAAGCCAACATCCCTTCCTCTACCACTGGGACCTTTGCTTATTTGCATCACATGCCCACAAAGCACCATCCACATTCAGATGCCAACTGTGGGCATTGCCCAAATTGAAAAGGGATCTTTCTCTTTCCCGAGGTGTTTATGGGTCCTCTGATGATACTGTGTAAGAACTGTCTGCACAAAGGAAAAAGAGGCAGGCTCCTACAGACACAAGTGAAGATATATCTAATTCACAAAATAAACTCTCAAAGCAGAAATTAGTCCAGATTTTTGTAGTCAACAGGAAGGGGGTGGGGGCTGCATGCAGCAGAAATGTGTATGGAATTCCAGGGAAAGGCCAGAGGCCAGGTCTTGGGCCTCAGGCACACCTCAGCCACTCAAATAAGAGTGGCTTATTTCCCTTTGGTGAAAGTGGAAGGAGGGTGGAGAAGTGGAAGAAATGCAGATAACCCAGTTTTTTCAGATTGCAAAGGAATGGTCAGGAGAGACTCTGAATTTTAAGGATCAAAATTAAAAAGTTTCAATATATTGTTTAAAATTATAAAGAAGATGAAATAAAAATAAAGCCATCACAAAAAGTGGGAGAAAAGAAATGTATCAAGTTTTGTAGCAGAAAGTCAATAGATGCTCTTTGAAGTTAAGACCAAGAAAGTGGTATCAGCATATAGTTATTTAGCACTGTGGGTATGATCACCAAAGCCCATCAAAAATGGACAGAAATGGTTGTCTGAATTAAAGGGAAGCGTGAGATACTTCCTTTACCATTTGAATGTTTATGTTGATGACATGCACTACTTCAGTGATTAAAACAAGCCAGCTAAGTAAATTCTTGGATACAAGCTAATCTAGAGAGACAGAATCACTAATTTAGCATGCTTGCCTTGTTTGCAGTCATTCCAGCCACAGATCTGTCGGAGCAAATTTCCACCGCAGGCACTGAAGCTTCAGGGACAGGCAATATGAAGTTCATGCTAAATGGGGCCCTGACCATTGGGACCATGGATGGAGCCAATGTGGAAATGGCAGAGGAAGCTGGGGAAGAGAACCTGTTCATCTTTGGCATGAGAGTGGATGATGTGGCTGCGTTGGACAAGAAGGGGTGAGAAAGCAGCTTTCCCAGGAGGGTACCTGCCCACTCAGGTGTCCCACTGAGGCTAAGTCACATGGAATGTGGCAGCAGACATCTCCCAGGAGTTGGTGCATCCTGGCCACAGATTAGTCTTAGGAAACCAGCAAGTGAAAGTAGAAGGAGTTTGGGCCCAGGTGCACGGAATTGTTGCTCTTTTTATCAGCCATTGCTAAACTGGCCTGATGAGCTAGTCACCTTTCTGCATCCTGTGATTCTTACTTTGATCAAAAGATGAACCAGTTTTTATTAAAGTTTTTGTCTATAATTTAAACCATCTAGTGTTCCTTTAAGACTGCAAAGAGATGGACTAAAATGTGGGAGAGGATAGGTATATGGATGTACAGAAGCACTCAGGAATACCATTCACCTTAATATCTGGATAGGTTTATTAAAAGATTTATTAACCTGGATTCCAACAAGAAATAAAAGAGGGCTGCCCAAAGGAACTACAGAGATCATGAAATTTGGAGGATGTCATGTTATAGTTTCTGACCTGGGAAGTAAATTTTAACTTGGTAACAAAATTGGGGATCTGTGTGTCCAAAAGCAACTGGTTCACTTAACACAATGTTTGTTTAGAGCCATAAAGTCTACTTCAAAATGAATCTTACTGTAATTTACCAATTAGATAATACTCTATGACCAGAATGTTTCATCTACTGTCAATATCTTCATTTACAAGGAACTAATCAAATTTAATGGGAAAAATATCAAGATCTAGTAAAATATTACTGATACCCATATAGAACTTTATAACAACTTCTGTAAATACTAGTATTTCTGAATGCATATTTTGCAGCTATTATGGTGTCAAGTATGTTAATAATCACAAACACCAACAGAACCTTCTTATCACACCCCCACTCCACAGGTACAATGCAAAAGAATATTATGAGGCACTTCCAGAGCTGAAGCTGGCTATTGATCAAATTGACAATGGCTTCTATTCTCCCAAGCAGCCTGACCTCTTCAAAGACTTAATTAACATGCTGTTTTATCATGACAGGTGAGTTCTTCCAAGAAGATGATGTTATTTGGGCCATGAAAAGGGAACAAGAACATCTTAAACCAGCTGTAACCCCTAGATTAGCATAGACCCGTGATCTGATAAACTAACTTAGGGTTGAAAAGAAAAATTAAATCTCCACTGGCAATGCTAGGAAGCTTTAAAAGTAAGACACCAATCTGATATTATTTTTCTCTTTCCATTGGTGTACACAGCTTTCAGATGCATCCATATATGATATTCGTACATGTGGGAAGAACCATAGAAAGGTTGAGGGCTGTTTAAAATTCTTGTGAATAGAAATAATGAGTTTGCTAAACCAGTCATGCCTGGCATTAAGTCAAGGAGAATTTTTAATGGAATCTTAACACATACCTGTTATTGAAGCTTTTTATTGACTTGATTTTTCCTTCTAATCACCAAAAAAAAAAACACCAAACAACCCATCACCAGGTTTAAAGTGTTTGCAGACTATGAAGCATATGTCAAGTGTCAAGAAAAAGTCAGTCAGCTTTACATGGTAAGTACATTTCTGAGATTTATAAAGTAAACCAGTTTACTATGGTTAATTGAAAAAAAAATTTTAATTAAATCTATATAGCAGAGCCACAATGACCAATCGGAAAAGGGAAGTGAGACTACTGTCTAGGTTGTTCAGAGCAAAACTTGAGCTTTCCCAAGTTCAGGCAAAAGTTGAGACTTGACATTTCAGTAAATGTTTTAATATCCAAGTAAGAAATTACAAATAATTTGATATTTATTTAGTGTCCACCATATAACAGGCATATTCTGGAAAGAAAAGGTATAAACAGCCAAATTAGATACTTCTACCCACTCATGTATTGAACAGAGAGGCATTGGGGCCTTCTTTGTGGCAGGCACTGTGCTGGGCATTGAGACCCCAGCAGGGACCAAGTCAGGGCCCTTCCCTGCACTCAAGGAGGGAAATGCACTGTTTAGTGCACATCAAAATCACCAGGGTAGCTTTTTAAAGTACAGATGCCAGTCCCCTCAGAGAGATTCACTGATTCAGCAGTGGGTGGGATCACCATCAATATTTGTAAAACCTCCTTAATGATTCTATTGCTGGGGCTTAGTTTATTGGGATAAAGACTGATCCCCTATTTTTTTTTTTTTAATTTTATTTATTATTTCTAGAGAGAGGGGAAGGAAGAGAGGCAGAGAGGGAGAGAAGCATCAATGTATGGTTGCCTTTCACCTGCCTCCAGCTATGGATCTGGCTGGAGACCTGGCTTGCAACCTGGTTATGTGCCCTGGCTGGGAATCCAGCCAGCGACCTTTGGGTTCACAGGCAGGTGCCTTATCCACTGTGCCACCAGCCAGGGCTTAATCCCTCTATTCTTTGAAAATTCCAAATAAGTACCTCTCCTGGGCCATAGGAAGTGGGACTATAAGAATAAACTATAAATGTATACAAAAAGGGGAGGTTTCATGGTTACATTACAAAGGAATAAGAAAGGTTACATTACAAAGGAATAAGCCTTTCTTATTACAAAGGAATAAGAAAGGCTATAGTTTACTAAAAAAGAAAAGAAAAAAGGAAGGAAAGGAAAAGAAAGGCCAGAGCTATGAACATCTTTATCAAATAGCCCATCCCTCTGGGTGCATGTCCATGCCAAAATACATGGAAAGGCTGACCATCTCAGATAGAAGACTGTCAGCAAATTGCAGACACCACAGAAGATCAGATACAGGAAGAGAAGATGGATCTTATGAGGTCGATGTCCTCGGGCCTTCTGGGCATGGTTGCCCTTGCTTCCATAGTCTTTTATTTTTTAAATTTTCACCCAAGGACATTTTTTTTCATTACTTGGGAGAGAGAGGAAGGTAGAGAGAAAAGCATTGATGTGAGAGAGAAACATCTATTGGTTGCCTCCCATACTCACGCAGACCAGGGATTGTATGTGCCCAGAGTGGGGATCAAACTCACAAACTGGGTACGTGCCCTGACCAGAAATCAAACTTGCCCTATAGTTAGGGGACAATGCTCCAACCAGGCGAGCCACACCAGCCAGGGTGCCCCATAGTCTTTATTTTTGCTCTCCAACTTGATGAATACCATTATACAGCAGAACAGGGAGGATCCATAAAATCACCACCTCCTGCCCTTTGGACACATCAGTAACTACTTCCAACAGAAACATACTTCATTTACATTTCTTATGATTTCTTTCCCAAGCAGGGTAGTTTCTAGTCATTTCAGGTATTTCATTAGGGTTTTAAAATAGGATTATTCAAAGTTCATGCTGCTTCACAGCCCTTATCTTCCAGTAAACTCATATCTAGTCTCCCAAAAGTACACAGACCAGAATAAATTCAAGTTCATGGCCATAAGCAAGAAGGGGTAGTATTAGAGTTAAGCTGAGTGGCTCACTCCCTGCTTCCGAACACCAAGGAGAACAACCACACACAGCCTTCAAAAACTCAAAGACAAAGGAAAATGGCCACCTCCACTTCTTTCCTCTTCATTTCAACTCATGCTTGTATGTAGAAAGGCTACAAGGGGGAAGAAATATTAATAAAACAGCAGGAAAGGAAAATCTGACCAAGGGCAAACACAAATATGAATGTTGAATTTGCACAATGGGTCTCTTCTGTTAAAAGGATGGCCCCCATCCAAAGCATGACCATCTAGAAGCCACGCATTTCAGTTTAGTCTTTCTTGGTTCATTAGTGCTAATTGCAGTTTTTACTCTTAACAATAATTGTATTGTTCAGGCTTAATGACTAGACTTCCCAACCACGTAAGATTGTTTGCTAAGCCTCAACAATACAAAGAAAGTAAAGAGAGGATGCTTTTATTCTCTTATTTTAATAAGTTTCCAGAGTCTGAACAAACTATTCTCTTCAGTACCTTAAGGAATGATGCAGTTTTAGATTTTATTTTTTTTTAATTTTTATTTAAGATTTTATTATGTTTAGAGAGAAGGGCAGGGAGGGAGGAAGAAAGGGAGAGAAACATCAATGTATGGTTGCCTTTCACCTGCCTCCAGCTGGGGACCTGGCTGGAGACGTGGCTTACACCCTGGTTATGTGCCCTGGCTGGGAATCAAACCAGCAACCTTGGGGTTCACAGGCTGGTGCCTATCCCCTGAGCCACCAGCCAGGGCCTAGATTTTATTTTTAATGCTTATAATGCATTGCTGTTGGTTTTAAATAATGTTCTGGTCATTTTCAATGAACTCTTAAGAGTTCTTTACAAAATCATGAAGTGATAAAATAGTTTCTTATATACATATTTTTAAGATTTTACTTATTATTTTTAGAGAGAGGGGAAGGAAGAGGGGCAGAGAGGGAGAGAGACATCAATGTATGGTTGCCTTTCACCTGCCTTCAGCTACAGACCTGGCTTACAACCTGGTTTATGTGCCCTGACTGGGAATTGAACCAGCAACCTTTGGGTTCGCAGGCCAGTGCCTTATCCACTGTGCCACCAGCCAGGGCCTCTTATATTCTTACTGTAATAAAAAATTATGAGATTTGGATGTTACATATTTTACTAAGGATAAAGCCTTCATGATCCTATTTTGAAACTGCAGTGGAGTATTTCAGATTTAGTATAAACCTACCGGGGCATCTACCTTCAGAAAGAACAAGAGAAAGGAAGTAGGTCAATAAAGGCTCTCATTGGATCATTGACCTGATAACTAGCATTCTCATGTAATATTTTTGAAACTTTATTAGCCACAGGTTAAATCCCTTGACATGATGTCTAGCAGATAATGAGTAGAGTATTAGTATCCCTTTCTTTCCCCTGTGTTTAAAGGAAGGTATATCTTTGTTTGAAATAAAACATGGGAATATGACTCCCATGCCAAAACATTATAACCATAGCAAAAGTTTTCTATCAGGTCATTTATATTTATAGCTTCTCTGAAAAAGGAAGAATTACTTTTTTTCATTTTTAAGGGAAATATATACTTTAAGCAGGAGAAAAGCACAGTCTACCCTATTTAGCTGTTAGCAGTAAAACAAAGGTATTTATGATTCACTACAATTCACACCTATCATTCTCCATGAAATGTGCTTTGATGTGCTTGGCCTAATACATCTGTGTTTTTTTACAGAACCAGAAGGCCTGGAACATAATGGTACTCAAAAACATAGCTGCCTCGGGGAAATTCTCCAGTGACCGCACAATTAAGGAATATGCCAGGGACATCTGGAACATGGAGCCTTCTGACCTAAAGATCTCCTTATCTAATGAATCTAGCAATGAGCTGTACAAGGCCAATGGAAAGTAAGTTGTAAAATGTCTCCAGAAAAAAACAGCTTCTTATTGGACTTGGAATTTTTTGCAACATTCTTTGATTTTTGTTTTGTTTGGTTAGCTAATAGTCCAGTTAAGTATCTCTGGGAATTGGGTAGGGAACCTGTACAGCTGTATTAGGGTGAATGCCAAAGGGTATTATTTTATAACAAATTGAGTAGCATGCTAGGACTTTCCCCAACCTAATCAGAAAGCTAGAAAACTGCTTGGAACTTTTAAAATGGCATTTAAACTAAAATACGAATCATTTAGCTACATTGGAGCACCTTTCTTACACTGCTAAGTCCCAGCTAAAGACCCCTTATTCAAAAATAGCCCCAGATGCCTGGAAAGTACTCATTTTTATATGGGATCCAGTTTTTACCAAATTCTGATTCTCCACAGTGATGTTTTAGCATGTTCCACAAAGGTGACTGTGATCAACTAAATGACATTCCATACCACCCAGCATCCATGATTCGTAGATGGCAGGTGACTTGTAGAAATGACAGTCATATTAGCTCATCCAAGCAGCCCAGTACAATTCTACACAAAAAATACACATTGTAGGCGTAGTCTTCGCTGAAGGTTTCTGTTGCTATCAGATCTCACGCCCACTGCTCACTCAGGAAATCTCTGCAGAAAAAAGGATCTAAATCAGATCACATGCTTTCCCCACCCCATAGGCCAAGTAAGCCAGAGCAGGCCTAACTGCCTTTAAGGGAAGAAAATCACATTTAGCAAAGCTACTCTTACCTCACAGTTTTTAACAGCGTGGGGTTTTTACAAAGCAGGTTGTGTTGGTAGCCAGGAGGAAAGATTGCCATCTTGACCCTCTCTTTGTTCCTGTATGCATTGAGTGCAGTTTCATACAGCTGCAAGGGGACAGAAAGATGGACACTCAAAGGCTGACAATCAAAGCTCTTGTTTTTCTAGTCTGATTTTCTTACAAGGGTAAGAAACGGCCAGCTGGCAGAGTTAGTCCCATTAGGTCAGAGATGGGGGTACTCCATGTTCCCTCTGGCTGCCTCTGCAATTGCAGACCCAAAAGCTGCACAGATAACACAGCAGAGAACCTCATCCTCCACTGTGCACATCTACCTGCTAGGACAAGGAGTCATGATGGACACACTCTGTTCCATTAAAAGAAAAGAACCCCCATCCCTATATTTTGAGCCACTGCAGGAAAGACTACATGGAGGTTCCCATAGGTATCCTGCGATCTTCATGACACTTCCAGGTTCATAGATGCCAAATGAGGAGCCAGGGGTCCACTACAGATGCCCCTTTGAGTCGAGTAGCACAGGACAGGAATGCTTACTGTATACACCAGGTAGCATGGTTACTTAGGGGTGTAGAGGTCCCTAAGAATGTCAGAGACCCTCCTTTGGGCTCTAATCAAAGTCTGACGGGAGGAGGAGATGCTGAAATAAGAACAGTATGTCTCAGTCTGGACTGAGCTCTTGGTTTACCTGTTTCCCAATCTCCAATGGCACTGTCCTGTCATCCTCACCATGAAGGATGAGAATGGGGGAAGACAGGAATTTCACACTGGGAACAAATAAAAGAAAAGCATTCAGTTCAGGAATTAATACATTAGGATTTCTCCTCTTCCTCTAAGTTAAACCTTTTCCAAAACATGAAGTTTGCCCAAAATAGGAGAACCCTTCTCTCCTTCCCTCCCAGGAGTAACTTATTTTCCCTTCTATTTACTCATATAATTCAGCTAGGTATCTAATTAACTTAGTCTGCTTCTATGTGATTTTTTAAAAAAATAATGTAGAAAAACACCAAAATGTTTAATTTGTAGAGTTACAAGAACCTCGTCTTTTTCCTTACTCTGTCTTATGTCATAATATTTGGAATATTATAATTAAAAGACTATAAAAGAAAAGAACTCAAAACCCTGAAATAACAACTACCACAGAACAAAATGGAATTTTTTGTGTCAATTTATTTACTTTGCTCCATAAAGGTACAGAATGAACATGCAATAAACAGTTTTGATTAGCTTCCTGGTCAGCCTCCTGCTTTGGTAATTCAAAAAGATTGCGTGGCATGAAAAATGCTTGTCCTGACTCCAAGGACCTTCTCAAATAATACTTCCCTCTCACACCCACTTCTGCTACCCTTTCATCCATGCCACAGCGACTTGCTGTTTGTGATGCCTGAGAGTGTTAGATCCCTCCAGTGTGTTAAATAGAAAAAAAAACTAGTAACAACTACCTATTTGCTCAAATTCTCCAACTACAAGAGGCTAATTTAGCAAATTCTACTCATTGGACTTGCTCTCAGATTAGTAGGCTGGATAATGTATAGATAGGTTTTGTTACATAAGGAATAAGGCCTAGAAGTCAGGGATCCCCCAAGTGATGTTAGGCCAGACCCTAGAGAACCTTTAAAGGTCCTGATAGGCCCCAAATCTCCAACTCCCTTTATGACTTCGGAGAAAGTACTGAATCTGTGAAGCTATCAACAAACAATGAAATACTAAAAATTTGTAGATATGTTACCTTAAATCCTAGTGCCCATCTAAGAATTCTCACCTCTTTCAGACTTTTCATCTACCCATCCAGTAAGTCACATGACAGTTACCCCCCAGAATCCTATAGACATAGAACAATGAATATTTTTCACCATCAGCTTACTTTTCATCACTAGGGAAGACTATTTTGTCTTTTCTCAGGGCATCCATAAGTGTCTGCAAAAATCCTGGAAGTTTCTGGTAAATCTGTTTTTGAAAAGGAAAAATATAAAACTTAGCCTGCAGCTGTATCATTTGTTACAGTTTTCCACCATGAACTATGGTAATACAGAAAGTAGTGATTTTCTAAATATAAACTTGTAAAAACAAAACTTTTATGATTGTAAAAGTAATTTATTATAAGGAATTTGGAAAATACAGGAAGGAACAGAGAAGAAGCAAGCCACACATAATTCCACCATCCATTGACCATCACTATTAACATTTTATTGTTTTTGCTTCCTTCTCTCTTCACAATACAATAGCACCACTGACTTACTTCATATTCTTAAAGGAGCAGTGATGTAATCATCTAAAAATTGCTCCCACAGTAAGTGTAATTAAGCAGGTTAGTTGAGGAACAGGATATTCTGATTAGTCAAAAATTGTGATGAAAGTATGCAATACATGGATAATTAGTTTAAAGGATTTGAATATTATAAACTGTTGAATTAATACTGCAATGTTTTAAAATGCATTTTGGTGTGTGTGTGTGGTTTGTGTGTGTGTGTGTGTGTTTTAAACAATGACTACAGGACTCTAAATACAACAGTTACATTCTAAACATACTTAATTTCCTTGTTAATGGCAAACTCCAATAAATAGAATTCTAATTAAATTAGCTTTACCATATTTTGATGAAGTCAATAGGTAAATTGGTTTATATGTCCTAAAAGCATTTATTTCAACTAAAAATGAAGAAAGGACAAAAACCCTAGGCAATATTACATATTCCTCACTAACTTCAATTCTACCTCCAAGCTATATCCCAGATCCATTCATTCTCTCCATTCCACTATCACACAGCCTAACCCACCTTGCATCTATCTCTTGCTGGAATTATACCAGCAATCCCAGGTGGCTCTCTGCTTCCACCCTCACCCTGCTATAATCCATTTCCCACAGGGAAACCAGTGATTGTTTTAAGGTGCCAATCACATCCTTTAAAGGCACTTGGATTTAACCCAAGTGCCACTTTGGTTTTCAAGGTCTGACGCAATCTGGCTGCTACCTTTACGTTCAGCCTCATCTGTCACTAAGCTCCTTCCTGTCCACCCTCAAGCCCTGCTCCTTTCTGCTCCTGGAATAGCTTTGATCCCACCTCAAGGCTCTTGCCCTTGCTTTCCCTCAGCCCAGGTCTCCCAGATTTTCCCATGGTGGCCAGCTCCTCATACAGGTCTCAGCTCAGACAATACTTCTTTGAGCAGCTATCAAACCTGCTCTCCCACCACGCAGCCATTCCCTGTCATATCACAGCTCTTCTCACTACTGAAATGCTGTCCTGTCTCTCCAGCAAGTATATAAACTTCATAGGATGAACCATACATTCTAATTCTCTGTGGTATTTCCAAAACCTAGAGAAGTTCCTGGTTCCTAATGAACACTCAATAACTATTTGCAAAATATGTAATGAGTCTATTACGTAAAATCCCTGGTGTACACATTAAGCTATTATCAGTCATTTTCATCTTACTGTGACGGAATTTCATTCAGATATTATTCCTTAAAATGGAGGAGAGGGAAGGGGGTTGCCATGTAGTAAATGGGACTTTGCCTAGGGAAGGAAATGGGTACAAATAGGCAGGCTGAGGTCAGTAAATAAAAGTTCAGCTTCACAACTTCAAAAATAAAAGAATTAAAAGATTTATGTTCACTGTGGGAGCAATTTTTAGATTATGCATATTCTCCTTTAGGAGTATAGAGAAATTAAAGTTAGTTGCTATAATATGTAATTTATTATAGTCTCCCACTATGAACTATAGTAATATAAAGAATAGTAACATTTGAAATACAATAAACTTAAAAAAAAACAAACTTTTTTCTGATTTATAAAATTAAGTCATACCCTGGTTGAGTTGTTAATATGCCAAGGCTGTGAGTTCAATCCCCAGTCAGGGCACATACAAGAAACAACTAATGAATGCAAAATAAGTGGAACAATAAATCAGTATCTACCTCTCTCTTCCCCTTTCTCCCCCATTTACAACCCCCTCTCTCCTCCTCTAAAAATAACTTTAGAAATTCTTGAAAATAATTTATGCCACCATAGGAATCTTGGTAAATTGTGGGGAATTTGGTGGGAAATCGGTACACAATCTGCAGTTGGGGCAGCAAAAACAGACTTCTGCTTCATAGTGTTGGCATTGGCCTGCTGTGTCCAGGAACCTCGTATTTCATGGGGTTTGGCCTGCATTTTCTGCCTGGTCTTATTGCAAATTATTTGGATTCAGATGCAGTGTGGACATCCTAACACTGTCTCTCCTTTTCTTCTTTTTCCTATCTTTTACCCATACTAAGGGCAAGATTTCTTGTTTTGTCTTCATTGATCACATCCACACACAGGACCCTCCTCTTCCTGAATTCTCCTTATCCTGAAATCATTGTTTGAGGTCCTCCCCTAACACTTACCTTAGTTTACTTGGTAACAGAAAGAGAAAAGAGAATGTGCATTTGTTCAGTGCCTATTGGCAGCTGGGTGCTTTGCATAGATTATTTTAATCTTAGTCAAGATTAGTTTAATCTTGACAACAACCCAATGTAATAGGCAGTTACCAACACTGTTGTATAAAAATGGGAAACTCAGAGAAGAAAAATAGCTTACCTAGGGCATAACTGGTTAGTGGCAGGAGCCAAGTTTGAAATAAAATATTTCTGAATCTATTGCCCATGCTTTTTTTCCACTATCATGCTGCCTTTCTAGTCTTGGTAATGAAATTGATTCCACAATAACACATGGAAATCCCTATCATTACTTTATACCCCCCTTTAATTTCCTATCTCCCCAACTAGACATTAAGCTTCTTGAGGTTAAGGACTGTGCCTTTTACTACATCTGTGTGTCTCACGCAGCATACAATTACTTTTCCAACAGTCATTTTAGTTATGGCACTCCATTTATAATCAAAAATAGCTAATAGCCACCGAGTGCTTACTCTGTGCCAAGTGAGAAAACATCAAGAAAGCAGAGGCAAAAGAACACAGAGCATTCAACACAAATAGAAAAGAACATAGTCCAGGCTGCAAACCCAAAGGTTGCTGGTTCTATTCCCCAGCCAGGGCACATAACCAGGTTGCAAGCTGGGTCTCCAGCCAGCTCTGTAGCTGGAGGCAGGTGAAAGGCAACCACACATTGATGTCTCTTTCCCTCTCTGCCTCTCTCCCTTCCCCTCTCTCTAAAAATAATAATACATTTTTTTTTTTTTAAAAGAAAAGAATATAGTAAAAGAGATTGAAACCTTAATACATGATCATTACATTGAATGTAAACTAAGTACTACAATTAAAAGATAAAAGTTTGTCATACTGGAAAAGAAATCAAAACCCTGCAAAAGAAATCATATGCTGCTTAGAAGAGCTATACATTAAATGCAAGAATTCAGAAAAAATTGTGTGTCATGTAAATACTTCAAAAACAAAGGTATACTAATAATGCTTGGTTTTAAGTCAAGTATTATTAAGTATAAAAGGGGATATATTTCATGATGAAAAAAAGAATCAACTCAGTACTGTAAATAAAATTACAGTATTGCCCTGATCAGTGTATCATCCCACAAAGCAAAAGTTTGCCAGTTCAACCCCTGATCAGGGCACATGCCTGGGTTGTGGGCCCTGTCCCCATTCAGGGTGTATGCAAGGGGCAATTGATCGATGTTTCACACATCAGTGTTTCTCTCCCTCTTTCAAAACCTCCCTTCCCCCCTCTCTATGAATACATACTTTTATTTAGTTATTTGTTTATTATTAAATTTTTTTAAAAGATTTTATTTATTATTTTCAGAGAGAGGGGAAAGGAGAAAGGCAGAGAGGGAGAGAAGCATCAATGTATGGTTGCCTTTCACTTGCCTCCAGCAACAGACCTGGCTGGAGACCTGGCTTGCAACCTGGTTATATTGCCCTGGCTGGGAATCAAAGAATACATACTTTTGAAAAATTACATTACCATTATATATATGTTTCTAATAATAAATATAACATCAGAAAACTACAGCAAAACTTGACAGAACTAAAATACAAATTAACTCCACAATCATGGTTAGATATTTTAACACTCTTCCTTGAGTAACTAATAAAACATTTTAAAAAATCAATAAAGATATAGAATAATTTGATGACAGGTAAATAATGTTAACCTAATTGACACATTAGAACACTTTTTTTCAAGCATGTACAACATTTACCAAAATTGACCATGTGTTGGGATATAAAGCAACTCTGAACATATTTCAAAAACTAGAATTATAGAGAGTATATTCTCAGATGATGGTAGAATTGAGGTAGAAATCAGTAACAAATCTAATCAAATCCTGTCATGCATAGAAATTATAAACTACACTTGTAAATAACCCGTAGGTCAAAGAAGCCACAATATAAAATATATTGAGCAAAATTATAATTAAAATACATTAAAAAACTAACAAGGCCCTGGCTGGTGGCTAAGGCACTGGCCTGCAAACCCAAAGGTTGCTGGTTCAATTCCCAGCCAGGGCACACATGACCAAGTTGCAAGCCAGGTCTCCAGCTAGGTCTGTAGCTGGAGGCATACATTGATATCTCCCTCCCTCTCTGCCTCTCTCTCCTTTCCCCTCTCTCTAAAAAATAATAAAATCTTAAAAAAAGAAAATAAGATGCAGCCGAGTGTGGCTTAGGTAGAATCTGCCTAAATGCACAAATTAGGAAAGGAAATACTGAAAATAAATTATCCAGGAACCATCTCAAGAAAAATTTTAAAGAACAACAAATTGAATCAAAGAAAATAGAGGAAAGAGAATAATAAAGATAAGACCAGAAATTAATAAGCTAGATAGCCTACAATACAGATAATCAACAAAGTTTAAGTTGGTTCTTTGAAAAAAACTAATACAATTAATTAACTCTTGCTGTATACATTGGCTGCCCCTTCTCCTTGCCCTTGGATGACAGAAGCAATTGCTTCTAGAAAGTTATGCTACCCTCCCCTAACGCTCCAACCCCAGGGATGGCAGAAACAACGACCCCCTTTACTCAAACCTTAGAGTCCCAGTGGATCAGGCCAAAGCTAGACTTTATCAGAGTCTGTGCCTTGTTCTATTCTTTCCCCTTCCTTATCCTACAACCCTCATTCAAATGACCTCACAGGTCTTTCCTGAAGAGTGTTCTTTCAATAATCACACACACCAAATCCCTGCCATGGGCTCAACTTCTAAGAGAACCTAACCTAAAACTGGAGTTCAGAAAATTGAAATAATAATTAATTAAAAAAATAATAAACTTGTATATACCATGTTCCTAAATTGGAAGACTCATTATTAGAAAGCTATTAACCCTCCCCCGAAATTGATCTATCGATCCAAAGTAATGCCAATCAAAACGTCAGGATGTTTTTGTTTTTTTAAAGAAGTTGACAAGTACATTCCAAACAAATGTGGAAATGCGAAAGGTAAAGCATAGTCAAGCTGGTCTTGAGGAAGAACAAAGCTGCACTGACTGATATGGCTTGGTAGGTTGGGCATTGTCCTGCAAAGTAAAAGGTCCAATGCTGAGTCAGGGCATGTGCCTGGGCTAGGGACCCAGTCCTCAGTTGACACAAATGAGAGGCATCAGTCTCACATACTGATGTTTCTCTCCCTCTCTTTCTCCCTCCCTCCCCCTCTTTCTAAAAATAAATATAATAAAGTCTTTTTTTTAAATAGAAAAGAAGAAAGCTGAAGAACTTAGCCAGATAGCAAGACATATTACAAAGCTACCGTAATTAAGAGATTATAGAGAAATAAGGATTTACCAACAGATCCATATATAGATGTAGATATAGATAGATATAGGCAGATAGATATAGATATAAACTATACATGGGTCTATTATATATCTATATAGATATATGGGTATGTATCTAGATATACAGTATATCTATATCTATATCTATATAAAATATATATTATATACACATGTGAGAGAGAGAAATAGTGATACATACAAACATTGACACTGTAGAATGATGGAGAAGGTCAACTTAGTAAATGGTACTGAGCTAACTGAGTAGGCATGCAGACTTCTACAGCCTATGTATACAAAAATAGATGCCTGTGATATAGCTCTAAATGTAAATGGTAAAACAATTTCTAGGAAATAGAAAATAGAAGAGTATCTTTTGGTAAGCAGAGTTTTATTAAGCAGGATACTTTTATTTAAAAAGTGTTAACCATTAAAAAATGTTGGTAAACTGGTTCACATAAAATTGAGGAACATCTCTTCATTATGAGATACCATTAAGAGAGTAAAAAAGCAAAACAAATGTTAAAAAATAGAATATATTTAAACACAAATAATTTTTAATGATTTATCCTATGAAGAATTTCTATAACTAAAAAGACAACTCAGTTTTAAAAATTAGCAAAAGACATGAACAAGTATCTCACAAGAGATGATATCTAGGTGGCTAATAAACATGAAAAATGCCTAGCTTCATTAGTCATCAAGTGCAAATTAAAATTGCAATGAGCTATCAGTACAAGGCCAAGAATATGAAGCAACCAGGAATCTCATACACTGCAAGTGGGGAAGTTGAGTGGTCAAGTCACCGCGGAAAACTGCTTGGCACTGTAACTACTAAAGCTAAACATATTCATACCTTATTATCCAGCAATTCCCCTCCCAAGATATACTCCATTGAAATTTGTACAGAAGTTTAGAGAATATATATGTTCAAGAACATTTATAACAATGTTGTTAGTTATGCCAAATAGAAAGCAAATCAAATGTCCACAAACAATAGACAAGATCAATAAATTGTATTATATTTATATAGCAAAATACTATGTAACAGTGGAAATAATGGAACTACAACTATACATCATGATAAAATCCTACAAATAGATATTGGGTGAAAAAAATATAATAGACTTATATAATTCTCATACATAAAGTTCAAAAACAAAACTATGTTGCTTAGAGAGGCACACACAGGTGGTAACATAAATAAAAGATGTGGTTGACACTCAGGACTGAAAATGATGGATGTGATTACCATAAAATTCAGGCTAAGGATTACAGCTAAAATGAGGTTTATTGGAATGAAAAGTAACATAGATGATACTTCTGGTGATGCTTATTTCTTGACTTAGGTATTGGTTACATTTTGACGTAGGTGTTCAGTTTATAGTTGTTTGTTAAATCATGTATTTTCTCTATTATGTTCACTTTCAAAATTATAAAATTTCAAAAAGAAACAAAAGTAAATGGGAAGATTGTATACAAATCGTTAAATACCTACAAGTTAGTAAATTTGTTAGTATTTACTTAGAGTAATATAATAAATGATCAATTAATGGTTATCTTAAAATAAATATTTTGTTGCCTAGAATCAATTGAAAATATTTTATTTGTTAAATCTTAAATTACTCGGCATTCTATATTTTTTGATTGTAGAGGGGATTCTTGTATTGCATTGAAGCTAAGGTAGTACAAACATTTTCAAGATTATGTGATTCTGAGAACTGGCTGTCCCAGAAATAATGAGCTACTTTTCCCTGACATAGTTAAACAAATTCCAGGAAGTTATGATTATTGTACAAAAGATTCCAAAAAGTACACAGTTGAATAAAAGTGCCCATAAGATGCCTTCCAACATTAACAACAGTTTAAATTTGAGGGCTATGTATTCCTTCTAAGAAACCCTCTTTCTCTGTCTCTCTGTCTCTGTGTGTGTGTCTCTGTCTCTGTCTTTGTCTCTGTCTGTCTCCCTCCGCCCCTATCTCTGTCCACTCCCTAGCACCCATCTTCCTTCTCTTCTTCACTCCTTATATGGATGTGTGACTATCAGCAATTGAGCTTGAAATAAACTTAGGATAAGATACAGAACAGGTAAAGAAAGTACATTTTATTGCCTAGTTCTCTATACCTTATATTCTTGGAAACATTGTCTTCTCTACACAGACTACTGTGTAAAATTATTTGGCAGCTTCCTTGAATTCTCTAAAGGTTCTCATCATAAAACTATGAAAAATATATGGCTGACATTCATAGGACTAAAAATGATATGTAAGAGGGTTGTTTTCACTTTTGAAAAGGATAATAATAAATAAACCTAAATCAAGTCCATCTATTAAAAAATGTAAAAGATAAGAGGTAAAGCTTTGTCTCTCTTTTTTTTTTTAAATATATATTTTATTTATTATTTTTAGAGAGAGGGGAAGGGAGAGAATCAGGGAGAGAAATATCAGTGTATGGTTGCCTTTCACCTGCCTCCAGCTACAGGCCTGGCTGGAGACCTGGCTTGCAACCTGGTTATGTGCCCTGGCTGGGGAATCGAACCAGCGACCTTTGGGTTCGCAGGCCGGCACCTTATCCACTGTGCTACCAGCCAGGGCGCTTTGTCTCTTAATAAGAGCACTACTGCCCTGACTGGTGTGGCTCAGTGGGTTAAGCACCAGCCTGTGAACTGAAAGGTTGCTTGTTAGATTCTCAGTCAGGGTGGGTACATGGGAAAGGTGAGCAATGTTTCTCTCCCTCTCTTCCACCCTCCTTTCCCCTTGCTCTAAAAAAATCAATAAAATATTTTTAAAATTATAATCACTAACAAATCCAAACGCCATTGTGGCCTCCTCTAATAACTAGCTAATAACTTGTCTTAAGTTAGAATAACTTAGGAATGTATAAAATTAGTTAAGAAAAGGAATGTAGTTAATAAACGTGTGTATGGAAACACTTGGACATATTGTGAAGATGAATAAGAAACTCACCTTTAACAAGGGATAATTGATACTTGCAGTCCACATGTTGGTAAATGGAGCTTCCAGAACAATAGCATCAACTGGGGATCCTTGGAAAAATAAATAACAAATAATTCCTCTGTCATACCTGAACATCACCCTCCCTAAATAAGGGGTACTCAAGGGCTTGGACATGAACTACCTGCATCAAAATCATTTGTGAAGCTTATTAACAATGCAAATTCCTGGACCCCACACTGGACTTACTGAGCCAAAGTCAGAATATCCAGGTGGCTGGGGGTGTAAGAATGTGCATTTTAAACAAGCTTTCCACCCACCCAACCAAGAGATTTCCATGCACATGGTAGTTGCAAACCATTACCTTCTTCAAAAACACAACCAGATTTTCAAGGCCTGGATAATTGAAGAAAGCAAAGTACAAAGGGAAGGAAAACTGTTCTGCAGGCCATTGTTAAGAATGTGCCAGAGGCTGACTAGGCTGTTTTGGCCAACACCTTCTCAGAGAACAATTAGAAAGCATGTGTCAGGTGAGGATGTGTATGTGTGTACATGCATGTGCATGTGTATGTGTGTGTTTGAAGGCGCCTGAGGGGCGCTAAACCAGTGAGATTTTGTGGAGCCATTACGAAAGAAAAATGCAAGAGTTTGAGCTGCCTTTCCCCTCAAAGCAGTTGATGTTTTGAAAGTAACTCGTAGCCTAAAGGCTCAGAACTAGGCAGACTTTCAGCATCTCCACAGGACTGAGAGTTCAGTACCTAACAAGGAGAAAGGCTTTAGGAAATTCCTCAGCCTTTTTCTTGTGACCTCAAAGGGTGCCACCTGGGGAGTCATGGTGGACTAGAAATAGACCAGCTTAAAATCGGCTCAATCACTGATTGGATTTAGGTGATCTCCCCCTACTGTAACTTTCAGGAGAAAAATAAATTCTTTCTAGACAAGGATAACTTACCGCAGCTCCAAATTATATCTACCATTTTTCCATAAATAATCTAGCACTTAATTAAAAATAACTGACCATAGAGACAAAAATAGCCTCCCCTCAAAGTGAAAAAAGCCAATACTAGAAATAGATGATAATATTGGAGTTATCATATTGGTATTATCATTATACGTGATTTTAAATAATTTAACAAATAGTAAAATTATTAAATTTTAATAAACCATTACCATATTGATACTAAAGTGTTAATATCATCACATTTAAAATTATTTACATATTACATATATGTATTACATGGACACATTTTAAATATATATGTATATGATTAATATATTTAAGAAATCAATGACAAGAAAAATTTTAGCAGAAACTTATAAATTCTATAAAAAGTAATCAAATATAAATACTGGAACTGAAAAGTATAATTTAATTGAAATTAAGAAATCATTAGACTGGTTAAATACCAGGTTAGAATCAGCTAAAAAGAATTAATGAACTGTGTAATAGAGCAAAACAAAATATCTAAACTAGAATACAAAGAGGAGAAAGTCTGGAAAACCCAAAAAGGACACACAGGAGGGAGAGGGGAAGACAAGAAAGGAGCAGGCACAATAATAGAAGGTACAAGGACCAATAATTTTCCAAAATAGATGAACATCAAGCCACAGAGTTCAGATGTGTTATCAACCCCAAGCAGAGTAAGTACTAAGAAACCCATGTCTAGAAAAATCATAGTAAAACTGCTGAAAAATCCAGACCAAAAGAAATCTGAAGAACAATTAGAGGAAAAAGTAAGCATTATCTTCAAAGGAGCAACAGTAATACTGCAGCTGACTTTCTCATAAAACAATGAAGATTACAATTAAGTGTTGAGATAAAATTACTGCCAACCTAGAATTCTATGCCCAGTGAAAATATCCTTCAAAAATGAAGATGAAATAAAGACATTTCTAGAACAAAATTGAGAGAATTCTTTATGAATAGACAGAACAAAATCTTAGATGGAAACAGAAATACTGAAACTACAAAAGAGAAAATAAAGAGAAAAAGATTAAATATTGACTTTATAATATAAAAAATAATATTTTCTGGAGTATGTATAGAGAAAATGAAAGTAAATGATAGCAAGAGTTCATAAGCTGAGGATGTATATGGAATTGAAGTATTTCCAAGTCGTTGTGTTATCTAGGAAGTAAAGTGTTCGTTTTTGTCAGAATTTAATTCAGGTAATACAGCATTATCAACACTGTGAAGGAAGTGACAGAGAGCTATGACAGCTTAGAGAAGCATGGAAATCATGTTTATTTACATAAATAATTAAGATCACGGTGAGCAGGTGACTTGCTTTAAAGTGTTTACATAACTCAGCCTGACCTGTGTTGCTAAGTAAAGATTCAGATATGATGCAAGATATTGCAAGCTTTTAATGCACATCAAAATCACCTTGTCCTATTCCCAGAGATTCCAGTTCATGAAAATAGATCCAGGAAACCTGTGTTTTAAAAAAGCACCCCAGGAGATTTCTGATCCAGGCATTTCTCAGCACATTTTGAGAAATGGTGACAGGAATATTATGTAAGAAGGGCTGAATAAAGGAAGCCCTATCTCTTATTTCTTACCTATTATTGTGTTCTCCTGTAATTCAAATGGCTCCATAATCACATTCATTATCACTTCACAACAAGGGCTCTTTCAAAGGTAATTTAGCTCTTTCCCTAGTATTTATTTTTCATTTCATAATCTTGAAAAACAACTATTGTTGTATATTAAATAGACAGGAAAGAAAGTTTGTTACACTATCAGAAACTGGCTAAAGTTGGGGTGCTTTAGGTATCTCTGTGTTCAAAATGAGTACAATAGCCTCTTGACTGTTTTTAGTTTCCCACCTCAAGCCAGAAAATTAGACCAGTCATCATTGTGTAGTACCTTTCTCTTCCAGGACTCTTGCAGCATTTGTTACAACTCTGCAAAGCAATGAAAGTTAGTATGGATGCGAAACAGTGACTTAACAGTCAAGTAAATAATACTAAATGGGACACCCAGGACAAACATCTGATGGAAGTTCTGTTTAGAAAATACTAGGGAAGGAGTTAAAATAGACTCAAAAATTTGCACAGGATTTCAAGGGGTCCCACTGACCCTAAATTAAGAACCCATTTCTTTAAAACTCTCAAGGCAAGTTGTGTAATGGGCTTCAGTGTCACAGATCACCACAGAGTTGAATGAACCCTCCCTTGTTTGACGAACAGGCACACTGAAAAGGCTAGGTTCCCAGCCATATGCGGGAAGGGACACCAGAGCAGAGTCCCTGACTCCTAGGTCACTGCCATTTCCAGTGTTCGCTGCTGCCTAAAGCCCCAGGGACCCACCTAAAGAACCATCTTCAGACCCCACTTACCCTGTACCCAGAGAGTGGCCCCAGAGGCACACTGGTGTGGTACCACTTCTTGCTTTGGTCCATTCATAGACACAAATGGCATCCGCAGTCAGTCCTTCCTCTGTGGGCTTACCTGTGGAGTCCCCAAACCCTGGCAGCAGGGACGGCAAAGATAGCATCCAAAGTGAGCCATCAAAAGCCTCCTGCTTCTTGAAAAATCCTTGTATACTGTTTTGGGGGTGTTTTTTTGTGGGCCAATTTTTAAAAATTCTTGTTTATTATAGTCCCAATCCCCCCTCTCCCCGACCCCCCAACCCCGCCTTTGCCCTCCCAACACATACCTCTGTAGTCAACAGACAGGACATGAAAACCACCGTCACTCAGCACCTAGATGGCAAAGAACCCGTTATCACTCTTAATTGGAAGATGTAAACAGAAAGGGTGGTATAACCTCAACATTTCCTAACACTGGTTGTGATAGTTTAATAAGTAGGGAAAAGACAGATTTTGGAAAGCTGGTGTTTGACTTCAATCTTGAGAAGGTCGGGCTCCATGGGAAGGAGGGAAGGACAACAGTGTGACAGAGCAGGGGCCCAAGTCTGGGGCACACTGTGCCACTTGCCAGCTGTGTGATCGTGGCAATCACCTTAACATTTAAACATGTAAACATTATTCTGAAAAGTGAAAAACAATAGCAGCTGCCCTCAGGATTGTTGGGAGATTACATGAGATGACAAAATATCTTGATACCTAGTAAATGTCTTTTAAAGAATTCCTTTGAAGCCCTAGCTAGTGGCACAGTGGATAGATGCTGGCCTGCAAGCCCAAAGGTCACTGGTTCGATTCCCAGTCAGGGCACATAACCAGGTTGAAAGTCAGGTCTCCAGTCAGGTCTGTAGCTAGAGGCCTGTAACCATACATTGATGTTTCTCTCCGTCTCTCCCTTCCTTTCTATCTAAAAATAATAAAATATTTTTTAAAAATTCCCTTGAGAATAAAAACTCTATGCAGAATTGCAGTAGAGGCAATCATATAATAGGGAGATAATTGTATGAAACAAAAACATAACAAGTTGATATCAATCAAAAATGAAGAGATCATTAGACTAAAATCAAACCACTACCAAGCCCCATGTAGATAAATGAGGAAAGAGTATGAAAAACATAACTTTCAATGAAATGAATTACAAAAATAGATAAAGAGAGAAAAAAAAGGACAATATTGACTGTACAGACACTTTTACAACAAAATCCTCACAACAGTCCTATAAGGCAGGTATTTTCCCCATTTAACAGGTAAAGAACCTGAGCCTTGAGAGTTTAATTTGTTCATGGCCGGTCCCTCAAGTGGCTGTGGCAGAACCCAGATTCACAGCAGGGCCTGCGTGCATCCCAATACCATGCCTCTAGAGGTGGGTGGCTGACTCTCATTAGGAACTTATAAATGCAAACGGAACTAAGGATGAAAAAATAAACATAACTTTTTAATATCTACTTAAATTGCATTCACTAAAATAAAAGTTATCTTAGAAACAGGGCAGTTAAGCATCCAGGGCAATGGGAATATTTGTGTGGAGTTTGAGACGCTGTCAGTCGAAGGACCACTTGACAAGACAGCTCAAGAACAACAACAGCAACAGATTCTAAGAATTCATCTCTAGGGGAAAAAAATTCCCAAAGAAGAATAAACTAAATGCTTCGAGTTTCCCGTAACAATTCTATTTGAAAGAAATCACCTATCCAAAAGAGAAGATGAAGAGCTAAGGAAGTGCGGTCAGGCAGGAGGCGATGACTAGAGCTTGTAATATCCAGAGTCTGCCTGCGGGAAGAAGTCCTATCATACCTTCCCTACCCACCCAGACTACCATAGGGGTGATCTGGCCACAGTTCCCACCTACACCTCCAACTCTTCTCCTTCCTGTGCACATAGGGAACAGACAAATCAGCTCTGCCAAGAGTGGGTGGAGAAAAAAAAAAAAAAAGTGTTCTCACAGATATCAGTTTCACCACCATCCCACTTGGGAAGTGCTGAGAGAGGAGTGGGTGCAGGAGGGAAAGCAGACCGAAAAATGAACAGGCATCACCGTTCCAGGCAAGACTGCCCAGCCCTGCCCTGATCTGCCTGAGCCAGCTCTGAGAAAGCAGTGAGTGATGGAGAGAGGGGCTTCCTATCTGAAACTGGGAGGGGAGGTGGACGAGGACCAGGGATTCTGGCCCTGGCAGGATCCTGGGCCCTACAATTACTGTTAAAGCAGCAAAGAGCCAAGGTGGGAGCTGGCATGTAAAAGGGGAGATCAGGCCCAGCGGTCAGTAACTGGAGAAGCTGCCTAGTCACCTGCCACAAAAAGGACGCAGCTGGAGTGTGGGAGAGGACAAACAGAGCTTGCAGGACCAGCTCTGAGCCAGAAGTCAGAGATGGTTAATGGAAAGCCTGCCTTCTCCCTCATGTTCGGAAGGGCAGGGGCAGCTCCAGCAAATGGAAGTCATGGAGCAGGCTCGCGAGAACAGCCATGTGTGGCCACCATCCCACCCTGCAGAACCTTGTATGGGGCTGAGCCAGGGCCTGGCTGACTTAAAAACAGACATTCTAGGCCTTTATCCTATATCACAAAAAGAGGTGGTTTCTTGTAGGACTTTTGTACTTAATATATCTTCTCAACCCATTCCCCAGCCCCCAGAAAAAGCAAATAAACATATCTTCAACTCCATCTGCTAATGAAGGTAACAAATTCATGAAAAGGGTTTGGGACTCTGAGATATTCACAGCTATTTTGATCCCCATGGTCAAAGCAGACCCCGGACCAAAACCCACCCTGGGGAGCTCTCAGTAAGCAGATAACCATGGGGAAGGCTGAGGACAGTCTTAAGGCCGCAAGCCAGAAAAGAACAAATGGAGACATAAAATTGGTGCCTTGGGGCCCCTTCAGACATACCTGTACTAGATTAAGCCTGTGAGGTGCTGCCCTGTGGAAAAGGTAAAAAACCAAATAAATAAATAAGTAAAAAGCAAGATTCAGGAATCAGGATGACAAATTCAGTAAAAGTCACTATATGCGGCTGGCATCTGATCTCACACCTTTCTTTGTCAGGTTAGAGAAATAACGCACTCAGAGGAAAGGCAGTGAGCGTGTCAGGGAGAATGACTGACCACAGCTCCCGGCTTCTCCTAGTGAGCATTTGAGGAATAGGCATTTGAATCCATCTCCTTACACTTCTACACAGCGAAACTTATTTCTTTTTTTTTATAAAGATAATTTTTTAAATTTTTATTTATTATTTTTAGAGGGGAAAGGAGAGAGGCAGAGAGGGAAAGAGACAGCAATGTGTGGTTGCCTTTCATCTGCCGCCAGCTACGGACCTGGCTGGTGACCTGGCTTGCAACCTGCGAAACTTATTTCTAAGAAAACCCCTAGAAGTTCAAAGAAAATTAAGCTCCAGAAAGTGGCTTTTTAGAGCAAAGGATAATATAGTTACATTCACTAAACTAAGATCTGCCTGGAGCCTGTCCACTTGGCCCCTATGTGCAATCCTTATCCCTATCTCAATCCTTATTCTTATCTCAAGCTAAAAGCAGAGGCGACCATTCTGAAAAGAGAAGAGGACCTAGAAACAGGTAAGGAGCTACTTTCCGACAAGGTTCCCGTAACCTCCCATTTGGCCTCCTTTTGGCTCAGTGCTATTGGCCACAAATTGAGACCTCTGGGCAGGGACAGGAGGAAGCTGGAGCAACCCCAGAACTAGAAAGTCTGCAGTAACTGGGGGCGACAGCAGATTCACACAGAGGGGCAGGTATGAAGGTGGGTTCCATGTGGTCCTTTAAACAAGTGCATTGTGACACTGCACCCAAGTCTGCGCTATCAGAACAATGTTAAACAATGTAGAAAAATGCAAAATTCACCAGCAGTCTCTGTCAATGTGACTCTAAAATGGATGCCTCAAGAAAGCCCCTTGAGCAAAGGCAGGTCTTGAGAAAGCCATCATCTGACCAAAAAAAAGACAGTGAGAAAAAGAAACGTAGGCAAGGGAGCCAAGGGGCAGATTCCAGAGCTTGTCACTTAGTTTGAAGTGACCCTCCAGAGACACAGCCAGGGCTGTGGGTCTGTGAGGCACTGCGCCCCTCCCCTAAACTGACCAGGGGCAGTCAGATCTGATTATCATCACCCACCCTAATTGTTGGCCCACCGAAGGCTCTGGCAGCACATCGAAGGACAGCCAGGCCTCTGGGAGGCTGTCTTTGTTACAAAGCAAGGTTAGGACCACTGAGAGTAAAGCTGAGGCATCAGTATTCCAGGCTAGAACTGGTCAGAATTCCAGGTAATCTCTCATAGGAAGTTCACAGCTCTGATTAATAGGATTCATGCTGAATAAAAGAATCTTTGTGTATTTCTGTGAAAACACCATTCATATGGAAATTTCTCTTCCTCTCCCCATATTCCATGCCTGTTCCTGTTCCCATCATCCATGGGTGCAATCCACCATTTCAGACACTCCTGGTAGTTAGTAAAGGAACCTCTGCTTTCCTGGAAACCCAGTATCTAAATTTTGGAAGTTCGTGTCCCTCTCAGTTAAGAATCCACATTATTTTACCTATAGAATATATGGACTTTTTTTTTTTTTCCCAAGAGAACCCTACTGCCAGAATACTATGAAATCTCAACAAAGGAAAAAATTTGTGGAAGCATCTTACTGAGTTGAAACCCGAGCCTTGCCTTTCACTCCTCCATGGGGCCGAAATATTCTGTCTCTCTCTTAAAAAAAAAGAAAGAAAGAGAAAAGAAAAAGTCGAAGTAAAGGCACTGACCTGTGTTCTGCACTGCCATGAAGATAAACAATAATTGGGTTGCCATCCCGAAGGGCTGCTTCATACCAGCAACGGTCCTTCCCCTCAGCATCCTTCCCCCGGCAGCTGGGAACTGTGTGCCTGCAGGGCAGGGAGAGTTTTTAACAAACATGGACAGAGAAAAGAAGTCTCTATCCTTGCCAAAATCTGAAACAGTCCTTATGACAGATAGATAGACAGATACATGTGTTTATATAAATATATTTTATATAAATTTACATATATAAATGTTAATCTGAGTAGTATATGCACATGGTAAACATTAGAATAACTATAATACTACAAAGCATCCTGTAATGAAAACCACGATTGCTCTCCCTCATCTTCCCCATGCATGGAGACAACCCCTTTTATCCATTTACTATTCTAGTCCTTCTGACTCCCACATCTACCTAATAATCTTCCAACACTGAAATTCTTAGGGGCAATCTATCAAAATGCAGTCCACTGAGTGGAAACAAATAAAAGATAACAGGTATTGCTGTTTGCTATTGGTTTGGTTTAACAGACAGGTTGGAAAAAATGTAAAAGGAAATCAGTCTAGGTAGGAGGAAAGAACTTAAACATGAAACTAAGTTATTCTATTCAACCCTGTGATTGTAAGTATACTTCTGAGCTTCAGTTCCTTCACCTTGTTACACCAATGAATAAATCCTGAAAATATAAACACTGTCATATGCCATGTCATAAGGTAACTTGGAGAACTGGCCGCATGATGGCAAGTCTTCAGTTCTCTCAATCTTTAGAGGCAGGAAGCCTGACATCAAACCCAGGGCCTCTGCACTAAGAAGAGAAGCATCACTACTAGCTGGATAAGCCGACTAGGTAGGTGACTCATCAAACCAAGGACTGATGGAGTGAGAGCAAATTAAAAGATGTTCAAATTCCAACAGTCTTAGCTGAACTGTTCCCTGCAGTTTAGGAAGAAGTTTTAGAAGAAGTTTGTGAACCCATATTGGGTCCTTAACATTTCATGATCACATGTTTAAATTCAGGGAGATGAAATATAAAACAGCACTGGAAAATTGGCAGCCAAGGACAATTAACAGAACCAAAGAGAAGATACAGGATGGAGATGAGCATAGTAAAAAAGACAATAGAACGCTCATGATTTCATTTGACAAATATTTATTGGGTGCCTTCTCCGTGCTGAGCACCATGCTAAGTAATGAAGACCCACCAACAAAGTCAATTAAAGAAGACATAGTCTTGTAAGGAAGGCAAACACTAACCATATAATCACACAAACATCATTTAATCATAGTGGCAATAAGTGCTGTGAAGAACAGGCAAAGATTGCCACTAACATTTGCCTAAAATGGAGATGAAGAAAGGCTTCCCTGAAAATTACCAACCTGAGGCTCCAATGATGAGCAAGCAGTTAGTTAGGCAGAAGGTGGGAACAGAGGGATAGAAAGAACTGTAGACAGAGTGTGGTGTGTTGGGCAAGGAGGCCAGTGGGTCTGGAGCACAGTAGGGAGTAGCGTGGAGAAGGTCAGAAGAAGGGGCTGGGGCCAGGTCCTTCAGGCCTCGTGAAAGACCCAAAGCCCAGAGCCAACACCTACAAGTTGCCACACCCCAGAATAAAGTTTCTGAAAAGCAAATTGAAGCAGGTCAAACATGAACACAAATGAAAGGTGTATGGCACAGCTCCCAGGTGCCTCCAAGGAACAAGTAACCTCTCCATGGGCAAATTGCGCAGCACTACTCATTCTTGCCCTTGTAATGTGCAAACCATGACAAGTTCATCCAGCCACCCAGGGCCCAGTCAGTACACTCACCAGATTCCCAGAATCACCCCAGGTTCAACTTTGATGTAGAAGTTCACTGTGTGAGGCATCTTTAACTCTGGTTTCTTTAAATCCACAAGAAATGGTGCTTTGACTGGAAAGTAGAAATCATTATCAACTCCCAGAATCAAATTCCAGGCTTTTTAATTGCAGTCAGAAAAAAGTAATTAGCCTCATGGGTAACATGTTTTCAGTTGCAAGCTACTACACTAAATTGTTAGCCAAGTATTTTATTTTATAAACTAGGACTAGCCTGCAGAAGAGTAGGAAAAAAAAATTCTTAAAACTAGATTTTAAAATAGCAAGTGTGTAGTAGGTAATTCATAGAGCAAAGGAGACCATTCCAATGAAAAGAGAAGAGGACCTAGAAACAGGTAATGAGCATTCTGCTACTGTCATGTGTTACTTTTTAAAGTGAAATCTAATTATTAGCCATAAGCCAGGATAAGCATGCACCTGGGGACATGCAGTGAGAGCATTACCAATGTACTAGAAGGGCCATATAGTATGTACATTGACTAACACAGCACTCAGTAGAAGAAATGTGGAAAAACAGAGTTCTACCGTCGGCATTACATGAGTTTCTCTTTCTCTCTCTCACTCTCAATAAGGATAAGAAGACAAAGTGAAAAAGGATGCAATAGGCAATAAAATACCCACATTAACAGCTGATGTGAAGACTGAGTTCCTGAGCTGGAACCCTCCCTACAAGGCCTTCTTTTTTTATCTCCAACAGATTGCGAAGACTCATGCTAGGACCCAAAGCCAATAGTAAATTGTGTGCCACAACTTAAGGGCAGTGGGCTTTTATTTTATTAGTTTTATTTATTATTATTTTTAAAATTTTATTTATTATTTTTCAGAGAGAAGGGAAGGAAGAGAGGCAGAGAGGGAGAGAAACATCAATGTATGGTTGCCTTTCACCTGCTTCCAGCTACAGACCTGGCTTGCAACCTGGTTATGTGCCCTGGCTGGGAATCAAACCAGCGACCTTTGGGTTCACAGGCTGGCACCTTATCCACTGTGCCACCAGCCAAGGCCACGGAAAAAAGTGTACAGGCAGATTCATAGAGGATATATACTTACAAAAATTAAAATAAACTAGCATATTCATCAGAGGAGGGAAAATGTGTTCTTTTAACGATTTACTAGTAAAGCTGTTGTACTGAGTGGCAATTTTTCTTCTGAGTGTTTCACAGCGCTGTGGAACAGACCTGTAAGATATTATAAAACAAACAAGGTATTCAAAAATTAATTCAGGTTCTGTCTTGGTTTGTTTTTTCTCTTAAGATCCAAATCAAATTTCAGAGACTAACACAGGGAATTATGGGTAATTTGACATTTATGTATTTGCAGAACGCTATGTAATTAGGGCAGATCAAGACTGGGCAGGCACTAAGGGAGAAACAGGTGAGGAAAGCAATAAGGTGGGGCCTGACCAGCTGCCAAAAAAGGAGGGGAGGGGACACGGGTGGACTGGAGTCAGGCTTGTTCTCTCCCCCGTAAGAAGGGCCCCATAAGAAGCCCCATAAGAAGGGCCCTGAAGTCATCAGGAACCAGGAATCAATTTAACAGTTGCCACAGTTTTTAACTATATCACAATTCAGTGCTGTATGGGTTAGCTGCTATCATCATCATCATTATTATTATGGGTCTAAAGCATTGAGCAAATAATCATCAGATCACCACTCTTCTGACTGGGTCTTAGGAAGAAATGAGCCAATAGGAGAAAACTCCACTTCTGATGTGACAGAGGGATGGTGAGGAGCAAGGTGCGGAGAGGGGTAGGATCTGCAGGTTGGCGACAGCAGGGCTAGGGCCCGGTCAGGGAGGGGTACAGTGGGGACATGCACTTATTGTTTATCCTACTGTACCCGTGACACAAACCCCTTAAACTGGGAGCCATCAGCAGAGGAGTTACGAGTTTTCCTTGAGGAATCACTAAAGTCACTATTTCTAGCCACATGTCTCAGGAGGGCTTTGAGTGTCTCTTACCTTTGAAAAGCAAGGAATACAGCAGGCTAGTGCAAACACCTCCCGCTTACAGTGTTCGTTCACATCATTAAATCAATCCCTTATCCTATTGTGAGCACTGGGTGTATCGACCGCTCAGATTGTAATCAGATTGTGAGGGTAGGGGGGTAAAAAGCATTTTTGATGAACTGTTTCCCCTGCCTTGATTTCACTGCCAGACCCAAAGCAGTATACAAGATAATTATTATTACCTATACTTTGCAAATGAGGATACTGATAAGTTAAATAATCTTCCCTAATGAGTCCATTGTGCCACTCTCACCAGCTAAAATGAAGCCCAGGGACAAGGCTAGTCTCTGGCAAAATTCAGCTTTTGGAGAAGATTGTTTAGGGACCCTTTCCTTACTTTCAGCACCCTTGCTGCTCTCAGGGTCCCTTCCTCCTTCTACTGTCTCCCCTCTTCCTGCTCCTATGTCCTTAGGAGCCTTCTGATCCCAAAGTGTCAAAGAAAGACCTCTAAAAAATAATAAAAGTCAGAGTGCTTATATATGTTTGCAAGAGGCATGAAAGGAGGGAAGATAATGAATCTCTGATGAATTTCCAGCAATTCTGCAGGGGATGAAAAAGATATGTGGGCTAAGAGAAGGGTAATGAATAGCTCTTCAAATGCATCAAATATGGGCAATTGCCTACTCATGAAACCAGCAAGGAAGAAATGGAAATGCCTGTTGCATAATACTTTAAAATAGCCTCCATGAAGGTGGTAGGAAGGAGAGGACACTGTTGTTCTGATTTTAGTGATAAAACATCAAAACCCAGAAAAGCCACTTTGAGCCACAGATCAAGCCAAAACCAGCAGAAATGAGCACAATCTGAATTCTTCTGTTTCCTTCAAGTTGGCCAGCTCCAGCTTTCATTCTCCCAACTCTCTGAACTCAGGCTACCCTGCCTGTTAGGCTCCCACCAAGTTATCTTTGAAGGTAATGGGGTGCTTGGGAGGCAGAGGCAGTAGAAGGCAATGTTTCCATTTTTAAAGAATAATTCACACAGGGCCCTTTTCTCAAATAGCTCAAGGCACTTTTGTGAGAAGAGAACAGAGTGCCTGGACCCCCTGGAGCATGCACAGTGGCTTCTTTTAACTAGGGGATTGCCAATTTGACTTCTCCTAGATCAGCAGGGGATCGAAAGTCACCAGTGGCTAATAGACCTTATGTGAGCAGAGGATGCAGCTTCAGCCCACTCCCCGCTGAAGGCCAGCCACATCAAATAGCCAGCTTGATGCTCTGGTGTTCCTTCACCTGCCCTTTGATCAGATGTGTCTGTAACTGCACAGCATCCCTCAGGGGCCACAGAGCCGAACTGGATGATTCTTACTGTAGAAACTTGGTCTTGCCTGAGGTGCTGCAGGGCAAATTATGGGTGCTTCACACTCAGAGGTGTCTATAAACCCACTTTGGGATGCGGGAATCTAACCACATTTGGCAAGACGATAAGTGATTCCAGATAGTGAGACATGCTGCACATCCACCATCTGTGCCCATTCAGCCAACATGCATTGATTTCCAAGCAGCAGCGGCATCTGTGTCCTCCCCTCTTCCTCCCAACCGGAGCTTCCCCTACTTTCACATTCACTTAAGTGTCTCTCCTTTGTCAAAGCTTCTCCAGACAGATCTTCCCATGGTGCTCCTTCTCTTTTCACCCCTCCCACTAATTAAATCAAAACCTCAGTTTGACCTTTAATTGTTGCCTGATTGTTTTCTCATCATTAGCCTAGTCTTTCCAACTTTATGCCAGGCCCACATGGCATATAACGTTGCTCTTAAATTCCATTCCATCTAGCACAGAGCTGAGCTCCGTAAATACTGTTGACCAACAGGATGAAATTGAAAGAAAAGGCACACGGAAAGCGCTCCATGACATGTTCTGACTTGAACTCATCTGGCCCCAAGAACCAAAAGGGATCCAGGACACCGGATACTGGTCTGGACCTCACCCTCAGCACATGTTAAATTAGGTCAGTAATTTTCTGCTCAAAGAAGTATGCTGTTATTTTATTCCTTCAGGAAGCATCTCTTGAGACGTATACTTTAGTTATTAGTAAGGGAAGTAGTAGAGGGTACCCAATTCCCAATCTCCTACTCCATCATCAACAACAAAGTGAGTTATTCTTTAAAAGCATGAACTGCAACTTTTTTTGATTCTCTGCCAAAGAAATGTTAAATCATCAATCAGCTCTACGGAAAACACCAAGTATAAAGTCAATAAATGTCAGCTTTTCCAGGACAGCTGACCGTAGCAGGAGGTAATGTCCGGAAATGGGAAGTTTGAAAATTGCTGTCAGTCAGGATATTCTGACTGTTCAAATCCAAAACAGAAGGGGCCATGGACCTGCACTGCTGGGCCAGGGGACAGCTGTCCTCTGCTCCCTGCTCTAAGCAGAAGGAATAGGAAGACAGAAAGAAGATTGTCTTCACCATTCCAAAGTGATGTCTCCTTTGTCTAGATATGATTCTTGGATATTTTGTATTGAGAAATAAACAAATAAAAACAAAGGTAAACAAAAATGCCAATATCTTCCTATACCAACAAAACAAGATACCCAACCAAGTTCCTGGGTTCAGAGCCTCCAACCAATACCTGGCTGCAATGCATACAAGACTGGTAATTATATTGCTGGTAGATTTTGTTTAAGATTATTGTTTAAGACAAGGATTCATGGGAAGAAGTAAACAAAAAACGCAGAACCTGGCCCAGGCGATCTACTGTTCACTGTCAGCATTATGAAAAGGTGTCTGTTGTTTAAATACATGCCAGAGAGTTCACACTCTGGGAGCTAGCTGGCTTTCCCATCTGTTTCCTATCTACCAGCTAGAACCTTGACCTAAAAGGATGACATTCAAGACTATAACATAGATTATTATTATCACTGTTACTATTTTTTAAATCCACTGTACCTATTAGTAAAGTGGTCAAACCAGAAAAGAGATTGTTATAGGAACCTTAACCATCTTTCTGGAATCTCTATTTAGGATGTAAGTTCCTAAGAATCAAACCCGGCAGTCTCGCGACCAAGGCAAGGGCTGAGGCTGAGAATAAGGCAGCATCCATACAGCCCGTGGGTGCACAGAGCTCGGGGCTCTCCGAAGACCCCCACCCACCCAGCAGCCTCAGTGCCCGCACTGTCTGGGCCTCACTGTCCCCTCCCTCTGCCCCATCTCCCAGCCATAAGCCGGGGGAGTGGTCCCTCCGCTGGGGGGGGAAGGGGGACGGGGGCGGGGACTGGTCTCCTCGCCTCAGATCCTGCGCACTCACCGCACATTCCGCTGGACCATGTCCCACCAGGCGGCCACGTAGTCCTCCCCATTCCTCTCCATCTCGAGCCAAGTTCCGAACCGCCACCAGGAGCGGGGAACTACTGCCCGGAGTGATAGGCCGTGCCCCGCCCACCCCCGCGGTGCCCAGCCCGCCCCCCAGCCTGCGGGCGCACCCTGCAGGGCGGCTAAGGCCGGGCCTGGATGCTGCGGAGGCCCTGGGGGGGGGGGGGCTGCGACCCCGGGGAGGTGGGGGGGCGACCCCACCGCGAAGCAGGACGCAGCCTGAGGGCGGACTTCGGGCTGCCCTTGGGCCACCCCCGGCCCCATACACACGGTACAATAGAAACAGGTTTCCCGTGCTCATAGTCAGTGAGCGGGGCACAACTTTATTTCTTATTTTATACATCTGTGTGTGTGTGTGTGTGTGTGTCCTTATGGTGGTAGTAATAACACATTTGATGGTCATACCCGTAGAAGATCTTCATGAAAAATACAAGCTTTTTTCTACTTTGACTTCTCCTTTTTTCTTCCTCCCTTTTTTTTTTTCTTCTGAAGCATCTGTATCCCCCTATACCCTCGTGTCTCTCTCTCTCTCTCTCTTTCTCTCTCTCCCCCGCCTCCCTCCCTCCCGCTACACACACACACACACACACACACACACACACACCACCTGTCATCATTACTGTACAAGGAGTTTATTTGGCTCCCTTCAGTTAATGGTTTATTTATTCAGGGGTTAAGAACTGCACAATTATTCTGTGTCCAAAGTGAACACCTCTTTGGTGTTTTGTTTACTGCACAGCATGTAGCAGAACCCCGCCTTACAGCAGGAGTTCACATCTGGAAAGGTTGGCAGGACTCAGGTTTACAGAATGCATTGTCACTTAGGAGCAAGAACTGTGAGCTGCTCCAGGGAAGTCATAGGGCAGACATCTGACCAGAGGGAATGGGGCTCCATTTGGATGTAATTTGATGCCGGCATCAAGTCTTCATATTGGAAGCCAGCTGCAACCTCCCCAGAGAGAGAACCCAAGGTTTTGTGGTACCTGTGCTCTTTGCTGTCTGGGCAGAGGACACAGCAGGGCACTGCCAACCCCCAGAAGCACCTGGGGACTCATCTGTGTGGAAAGAGTAGGCCAGTCTGGAGGAAAGCACCACACTTTTCAAGAAAGGGCATTTCTCTTCAAGGACTAGGCCATTTTTTCGTACAGCTGGTCAGGCCAGGGGGAATTCTGGTCCCTGCCTCTTGAAATCACTCTATGAATGTCAAATTTCTAATTCATATCAAGATAGAAGAGGAACCAGAACAGGAAGGAGCAAGGGGACCTAAACCTGAGTGATGAGCAGCTGCAGATGCATTTTCACAGGGCCACACCCGGCATGCCGAGGGTGGTGACGTTGCACCTCCCGCAGGTGTCAGATTCCACCCCTGGCATCTCTCACAGCTGATTCCTGGAAGCTCTGGATGAGAGCCTGGGCCAGAGGCACTATAGGGCTACAAAGCCAGATCTTGCCTGCTAGATTTATCTCAGGATAAATCATGGAAACACAACATAGAAATGGAAGAGTACCTAAATGGTGGAAATCAGACCAGGGTGTAGGATCTGGACGTGGGCAGAGGGGACAGGAGGGAATACTTTAGGATTCAAGGGTTAAGAACTGCACAATTATTCTGTGTCCTCTCCTCCTTCCTCCAAACCTGCCTCACCTGCAGTGTTACCTACCTTGAAGAATAGCACCAAATGTCCCAAACCACAAACTTGGGGTTCACCCTTGATTTTTCTGTTTCTGTTAATCCCAGAACTCCCCCTATATTGAATTATGGCTATTTTTTGATACAATATTTATTTATTTGACGAGTATTTACTGGGCACATATTATATAGTATCTGAGAAGCTTATGCTCTAATTATAAGGATAGAAGCTACACAGATGAAAAGCTAAATGACAGCCTGAGATGTATCACTAGATCACTAATAAATGAGCATTACAGATAATACTACAGGCTTGGTGAGAAACATCTCTATGGGCAGAAGAGGTCAGGCAAGAAGTTCAGGGAAGTACTGTTCTGTTGCTTAGAAACAGCATTGGAGATGGAAGATAATTTTCAATGGCTATCTGAAAGGACCCATGGAATGTTAAAACTGGAAAACATAGAAGCAATCAATCATCTGCCAATGCTCTCAATTTACACAGAGAAAACTGAGACGCAGAGGACCAGTTGATATGTGATAAGCTGTGTTGATACTGTGTTTATTGAGTGCCCACTGCATGCAAGGAACAATGTGAGCTACATGTATTCCAAAGTGCAGGCCAGGTGGAACTCATCTTCCAAGGACACCTGGTATTTAGTAAGAAACTAACCTGTGTCAAACGAACATCCCAGGGGTAGGGCTGTGATGATGGCAAGGTGCGGAGACCAAATGGGAGCTGTAAACTGGGTTACTAGTTCTTCCACTCACTGGGTAAGAAGAGAAACATTAAAATAGTTAATCACAGGCTATCTCTGCTTTGTGAGTCATCAGGGTGGAAGAATTTGCCTCCACCTACAGTGTCCAGCCATCTCATCAGATATCCAGGCAGAAGACTCCAAAGCAACCTGCATGGTGTCCACTCCACAGAAGGAGATGTGGCCGAACTTGTGTGAGATGGAAACACGGAAGTTGGTTTTGAGACAATATAAGCAGGGAGGTGGGGAAATTTTTACCACCCAGCATCATTTTCTTCTTGACTTCTATTTGAGTTATTAATTTTTTTTTAAATGCCGCTCTAACAAAGTCCAAGTAAGGGCACTTCCATAGTCTCCAGACCAGCCTCAGGGAAAACAATAAGAGGGGACTTTTTACTTTGGAGGAAGCCAAACAGGAAGAGCTCAAGATTTTGTGAGAATAGATAAAAATAGCTTCCTAAAAATGAAGGCGTATGCAGGGAAAAACTGCAGCAGGCAGGAAGAAAGTCACTGCCTTGATAGAGTGAACAGGAACTCACTATTCAGTCCCCAGAGACCCAAGGTTTCCAATTCTGGGCTTTCTGGAAACCTGACATTAGTTGGAAGCAATCGATTACTCCTTGTTTGTAGAATCTCTCCAGATGTTCCCGAAAGTAATCTCCTTTCCTTAGTTCCCCTGTCCACGTCTGGAGTGTCTGTGCGCTCCCAGCACAGCTTGAAATGAGTGTGATTTTTAACCTTTGCCTTTGCAGGGAGAGACACCCGGGGACACCCTCACGTGCTGGGCTGAATAAGGTTAGGTAGCTTAAGGCAGGGTCTTCATTTTCCTCACCCCACCTGGCCTTCCATGTGGAAAGACCCTCCCCAGCCCCCCAGAAAGGAGTTTTAAAATAATAACATGTAGTGTGAGGTGAGGACATAGATATGGAAGCTTTTCTTTGATGTTAAAAAAATTTCAACCTAAAAGTGCACAGTATTGCTATTATTTTTTATTTATTTTTTTATTTTTTAAAGATTTTATTTCATTATTTTAAGGAGAAGGGAGAGAGGCAGAGAGGGAGAGAGACATCAATGTATGGTTGCTTTTCACCTGCCTCCAGCCACAGACCTGGAGACCTGGTTTGCAACCTTGTTATGTGCCCTGCTGGGGAATCGAAAATTGCTATTATTTATTAATGAATGTGTTTGATACTGTGTTTGTCAGGCTCCTAGCCATATTCATTTAAAAAGACAATCATTGGCATTATGGCTTATAGATGAACGTAGGTGTTTAGTTACCAATAAATACTAATACATACACTAACGTATCAAGGAGGCCATGCAGCCACTCTCTTTCACTTCACTGCCAACCAAAAGAATTAAAAATTGATATCTTCCTTACAGTGTAAGAGAAAAAGAACTGTGTGAGGGTGGGGGTGGGGATGTTCTTCCCTCTCCTGCCTGCAAAGTGCCAAAGAAGATAGAGCTCTCAAAGAGCACCCCCCAAGGGAGCTGTCACAAATTACTTAGCAAATACCAGCTCATTAATCCAGTGAGTGCTGAGTAGCATTGTGAGGTGACCTGCTAAGCAATTTGTAAGCAGAAGAGCTATAGTGTTTACCATGTAGTCCTATAGTTGCACACTCTACGAATCAGGAACCCTTGCTGTGTTTAGTGCTACTTGTCAAGTTTGGGAGAAAATTTCATACATTCAGGCTACGTGTCTCCCCAGCACCTAACATAATGCCTGGCACATAGAGGGTATTTGATACATATTTTGTAAAATGAATAAATTATTGAAAAACTGGAATCTGTACAGCAGCCAGTCCAGTGATACAAAACTCCCACCTCCCCATCACATGCATTCTCTGTAGGCCTGCTGGCATCCTCTGATTCACACCTATAAAATTCTGAACTGGCAAGATGTGGGCAAAGAAGAACCCAAGACAAGTTCTGGAAAGGCTGCCATACAGGCCTATTGCACAATCCCCTGGCCTGTTCTCACCTTCTCCACCCAGAGCCCTGTGTAAAGGTGGGATCTTACTCTACCTTTGACCCATGTGAAGATAAGACAGGTATTCCTTTTCTTGTGCAATCCCACTCAATCTGCATTCATCAAATGCCAGTGGGATATGTTTTATCATGCTAGGCATTATAGAGGAGCATGGGTATGTAAGATATGGCACCTGCCCTCACTGATGCAGCTCAGTGGACTGAGCACCAGCCTGCTAACCAAAAGGTCACCAGCTCAATTCCCAGACAGGGCACATGGCTGGGTTGTGGGCCAAGTCCCCATTTGGGGGTAAGCAAGAGGCAACCATAGTTTTTTCTCACACATCAATGTTTCTCTCCCTCTCTCCCCTTTCTCTAAAAGAATAAATAAAATTTGAGAAGAAAAAGATATGGCTCCCAATCTCAAGAACTAATATTATAGTTAAGGAGCTTCTATATTAGTTTACAAACATATTGAGCATATGTGCTAAGTAGTACTGTACTAAGTGCTGGAAATTCAGTGTTAGCCAGGACACATGACTTCTCTGCTCATCATGCTGACATTCTAGAGGGGAAGACAAAAACAAGAATACAAAAAATACACAGTACAAATTAAAGAAGGTGTTATTAAAATGAAATCAAGTCACAGAGAAATTATTTTATCCATGCCCTTAATAACAAGACCTGAGAGCAGACTTCCAGCCAGAGGCAGTAGCAAGTTCAAAGTCACCCAGGTGGGAACACGAGCTTGAAGTGTTCAAGACCCAGCAGGATGCACAGGGAATGAGGGGGAGAAAGATAAGACACAGGTTTGGCGAAGAAGGCAAGGTCTAGGTCATGCAAGGTCATGCCCTGTGCTTCTTGAAGTGTGACCCAAGGCCTAGCAGCATCAGCATCACCAGAGAGTTTGCTACAAGTGTCTCCCAATCTTTATTTCTCTTCCTTTACAGCCACAGGACTATCAGATTTCAGGTGACATATATCTGCCCCCAGTAAAGGTCACTTCTCCATGTCTCCCTTGCAGATAGTTGTGGCTATATGAAATAAAGAAAGTGATATAGGTGACTTCCCAGAAGTATCCTTCAAAGGACATCCTTTCCTCCTTTCTGCTGTCTGGAATAGAAGTTTAAAAGCTAATTCTCCAACAGCTGCTTGTATTATGAGATACCTTTAAGAATGAAAGCTACTCGAGGCCAAAAAATAAAAAGAGCCTGTGCCCATGACTCTGTAGAAGGCTTAACCAGCCCTGAACTGACTGTCGCTCAGGCTTCTGAACATAATAAATTAATCTCAACTGATTCACATCCAGTGATGTATCATTATTTCTCTTATAGAACTGTGTATTAACCTTTCGATAAAACCAATAGTCCAAGAAAATATGCTATATTTATCTTATCTTTTAATAGCTTTAAATAACTCCCACTGAGCCTGTACTCCTTCTACACACACATGCATACACACACACACACACTCTTCTACGGACACACACAGCAATTGAAGCAGCACAGGCCAAACTGGCTGGCGGTGGAGTGTGGATACAGCAAACGTCAGTGGAAGAGGCAAAGGTAGAAGGCTAAAGGTGGGCTTGGGCTTCAGGCCTTTGGCTACGTCCCTGCCCCTCCTGAGGGCACCTAGAGAAATGGACCCCTTCAGGCTGAGCTGCCAAGCCTAAAGTCTTGTTAAACAATCACAGATTTCTTGCTCTGTTGAAGACTTCAACCTGGATTGATTAAACTCTCCACACCAGGTTTCTGTACTTAGAAAGAGCCCACTTGAAACATTTAAGGACTAACCAACTGATTCCCTTCTGGCACCCTTATATTCAATCAGATAGTTACCTCAAAGCTCCTTCTGCACAGAACTTCTGGAGCCCCTGTGGCCTAGGGTCTCAGCTGCTTTGCAGATGTTGACAGGTGCCTTGACTTTCAGAGTTAAATGTCTTCAGATGCATCAAACTTGGAACAGCACAAGATATATAGGGAAGACTTTATTCAGACTGAATTAAATGGCCCAGAAATACTGGACTTGTATGTCAGTTTGTATCTTATACTCCCTGCCTTACCCTCCAAGGTGATAAAGCTGGTGTTGACCTAGTTCACAGGAGCCTCAGACAGGTGCCTGAAAGAATTACAAAACATGGTGACCATTTCACCATGTGCTCTACTTTTAGTAATTCTGGTGGCCCATTCAGAGTGAGCTTTGCAACTTTCCCTTGGGAACAGACATGGGGTTTGGTCTAAGAGAATCTGCCTGAGTGGGTTCTATGTAGTCACTGAATTTGCGCCAGAGTTGTTTGATTGCTTTGGGGGAGATAGAGCCTGGGCCCCTCTGTCAGAGCTTAAACAGTGAAAGATCAATCGATCGATAGGTAAGCACTCAGGAACAACAGGTTACTCTGAGAAATGACATCAAGGCTGCCACTGCAGTGCAGAAAGATTCTGCAACGAATGTTAGGAGCAAGTGGCCCTCTGACGAGGAGGGGCCTGCTGCAACCTTTCTACATAAGGCAGCAGCCCTTTGATCCACTCCAGGTGGAAACCACTTTCCAAATTCTATCTAGGACAACATGATAGTCTTGTGTGCTCTCAGTTTCCCTGAAGCAAGAAGTGAATCAGAGAAACTACATGAATGACCAAGAATCAGGAAGGATTGGCAATTAATACAAACCCAGAGGCAGCGTAGTCTCACATTGAATGGGGATCCAATCTGCTCACTGAAAACAAAGGTGCCAGGTGACCACAGGAGTCTGCATTTTGATGTGTGTTTGTTTGAGCCATGTATCTGAAATCATCTCACATCACACTCTTCATGCCAAATTTCAATCATTCTGAATATAGGATTTTTATTGAATGCTATAAAATAAAATCTAATGCACATTAATTAATAAGTCATATGGTTTCTCTGGAAGGGAGTCTCATTAGAGAGACTCACGTCACTAATGCAATCACAACCACTTCCTCTAAGAATTAAATGTATCCCTTCAGCAAAGGCACAATGAACAGCAAAAAGAAAAAAGATATAATGATATTTTCTAAAATGACAGACTTGGTGAAAACTCACCTGGGTTATACAGCTTTTACTAACAAGCTAAAACGTTACTTTAATTGTGTACTGTTTATTGTCATTGGGAGCTAATAATCTGTTGGGTGTTTTCCACCATCTACTTGATCAGAAAATGGCAAGTTCTGTTTTAGTTTTCATATCAGACACTTGGGGGCAACAACGAGCCAATGAGGAGAATAACGGTGACAGAAAAGTTTGTCTTTGGGATGTCAGCTAGTTCCGTTTAGAATGATCTCAATCAAACACAAACCTTTTCTAAAACCTTTTAAAATTAGAAGTAGTCACTATTCTAGCACATGCTTCCTTCCTTCCCAAATGTTTTTGTTTTTCCTATTGACAGTTTTCTTTTTTAACCCATTTAGGAGTTGGATGGTTTTCAAGCTGAGACCCGCTTCCTGATGAATCCCAGCGGAAGCCGGGGGGAGCAGCAAGGTGCTCCAGCCCCAGGGCCGGCCGGTGCGGAGCCAGGCGGGTCCCGCTCCAGCCTCGGGAGGGCAGGCTGGTTTCCGAAGCATCCCGCCCAACTGCGGAACCGCCGCACTTCCCCCTCCTCGGCGAAGACCCACCGGAAAGCCTCCGCACAGCGTGGGCGGTACCGGTTTTGCTTTCGCTCCGGGAAGATTTTGTAAACACAGGTACCACAGTCAATCCGTCTTTAAGTCGCCCGAGGTGGCTGGGAGAGAGGCCTGCAAGGAAAGGGCTGGGAGCTGGCGACTGGAAGGTGTCCACCGAGGGCAGTGACAGCCCGAGGGAGGGTGGGAAGTCTCGGCTCGCTCCCCACGTGGTGGCCCCGGAGCAGCCCGGCGAGGAGGGCGGGGGCGCCTGGACAGCCCCTCCTGGCTGCGCTGACGAGAGGCCTTTGTTAGGCCGGCTGGCTAGGCTTTGTTTTCACACTCAGCTGGGGCTGCCCTCCTGCTCCGGACAGCTGTTGCTTCTGCTGCCCAGAGCCCCAGCCTACAGGTGCTGCGCTTTCCTTTGCCTTTGTTTGGCAGTGACCAGTTGGAAGAGTCCAGATTGCTTTAAAGAGAGGAAGTGGGGGAGCTTTGTGTGTGCGGTGGGGAGCGTAGATTCTTCCCCTGCTTTCCCAAGCCCAGTCCTGCGGCAGCGTGACCCCCATCCCCTCAGAGACCTCCAATCCAGGCGTTTTAAAACCACACAATTCCTGCCTGAGGATGGGTAGCCTCCTTTTATGGAGCACCCTGAAATGCTAGGCCCTCCTCCCGTGGGACATGTGCCCTGCTGCTGACTGGTGGATGGTCAACCGAAAGAGCCCAGCCCAGGGCCACCGCCAGAGCTTGCCCTGCATTCCCTCCCACAGCACAGGCCTTCACTGATGAAAAGGGTTCCTTGTATGTATTATATTTTAAATGATTTCTTTCTTTCATGACATAAAACATGTGCTTATTATTCTATTTCCATCCAGTGTGTCTCTGGACACATCTCAGCAGAATTTCACGGTTCTGACATTTTGAGCACAGTTGCCTGTTGGACATGTGACTGCTGTGTGGTCCTTGGGTGTATTTTAAAATCTGTCCGGAATGTGCATATGGGGGAGTAGGACTGCAGCATGGAGGGTGGGGAGTGACTCAACTTTGCTTCCTACTTTCTACTCTCCTGTATTGTTTAATCTCTTCCCCAGAAATGAATTTTTTTTTAAAGATTTTATTTCATTATTTTTAGAAAGAGGGGAAGAGAGACAGGCAGAGAGGGAGAGAGACGTCAATGTATGGTTGCTTTTCACCTGCCTCCAGCCACAGACCTGACTGGAGACCTGGTTTGCAACCTGGTTATGTGCCCTGGCTGGGGAATCAATCGAACCTGCGACCTTTGGGTTTGCAGGCCGGCGCCTTATCCACTGTGCCATCAGCCAGGGCCAAGAAATGAATTCTTTTTCAGTGTTTTAAAAGAAAGGAATGAGGACAAGTCTAACTAAAGCCAGGGCCATTGCCACATTGGACATGCCCTCAGCCAGGACCCACAGAGCAAGGTTTTCTCCTCTGTCCTTCAAAATATACTTAAGTTCTGCTCCTACTGTTGTAGCCCCCTTTGCTAAGAGCATTATATGGCTATGGTGTCTCTGGATACCTATTTCATGAGGAATAGGCTCCCTAACTCCCCTCAGCATCCTGCCTGTCCCTCCCCCAACACACACTATGTTTTCCTCTCTTTTTCAGAAGCATGTTGCTACCAGGCCTAAGCATTAGCCAGGAAAGAACTCAGTACAGACAGGACCACTCAGAGAAACAGTAAGAGAAGCACACATATTATACAACACTTTGAAAAACGAATTGTCGGGAAAGTAGAAGAGGACTGGCTCCTCTTTATTTGAACACTTTGTCTTTGGATTTGTATTCTCTCTTTAATCTATTCAGCTTCTGCTACTGAGCTTTTCTACATATGCTGGCCTTGTTCTGAACATTGCACACGTATCATATAACTTAGTTCTCACAACCCTGCAGAGAGTGCTCTTATGGCTCCCATTAGAAAGCTGAGGTTCCTGAGGCACAGACGGGCATTTTCCCAAGGCCATGTCGTTAGGAGTAGTGGAGCCAAGAATTGAGCTAAGGTAATCTGGCTCCAGAGCCCTTCCTTCTAATCCCCAGTACTGCTATAATTTCTTGCTCTGCAAACAAAGGAATTATAATTCTATCTAATGTGATTCCCATGAAAAAAGGAAAACAGAATGTATAAGGTATATCAGCTTAAACTCCTCTAACAACAAACTATGCACTCGGTGCCTTGAACAACAAACACTGATTTCTCACAGTTCTGGAAGCTGGAAGTCCAGAATCGGTGCCAGTGCAGTTGAGTTCTAGTGAAGACCCTCTTCCTGACCTGCTGACAGTGACCTTCTCACTCTACTCACAGGGCTGAGAGAAAAAGAGCAAGCTCCCTGGTCTCCTTATAAGGCTACTAATTCCATCATGAGGACCCCTTCCTCGTGATTTCATCTAAATCTCAGCACCTCCCAGTGGCTCCTTCTCCAAATATCATCATATGGGGGTTGGGCTTTAACATCTGAATTAAAGGATGGGAGTACAGGTACAAATATTCAGTTCATAGTAATATGTTACTAATTACTTAAGAATTATTATATAAGTAAATAATTGTTTTAAAAGACTTCTGGTTTGGCCCTCATTGGAGTGGCCCAGTGGATCCAGTCCTGGCCTGTGAACCAAGGGTCACCGGTTCGATTCCCAGTCAAGTGTACACATCTGGGTTGTGGGCCAGGTCTCCAGTTGGGGGCGTGCAAGAGGCAATGATCCACACATTGTGTTTCTCTACCATCTTCTTCCTTTCCCATCTCTCTAAAAATAAATAAATACAAAAAAAGAAAAAGGAAAAAAAAAGCCTTCTGTTTTGACCTTATCCTGATAACTAAATCCTCTATTTAGAGGATTATAAGAACTTTCCAGACTAACTTCTGGCCCTGTATGTGTCAAACCCTACATTCCCCTTTACCCCTGTTCCTGTGCAGCCAAGAGTCCTGGGATGACCAGCAATAACTGAAATCAAATGGAAGTGACTAAACCACACAGATGTTCCCCGACACAACACAAACTAAATGTGTCTCCAACTTCAGTTCCTCTTAGTTGATCCCCAAATGTGCACAACTACTTCATTGCTACCTGGCATAGGAGAACATATGGAAATAGGTGGTGTCTTAACTACTTGTGATTAAAATATCTTACTCTCTTTCCCAGCCAGGGCAACATAACCAGGTTGCAAGCCAGGTCTCCAGCCAGGTCTGTGGCTGGAGGCAGGTGAAAAGCAACCATACATTGATGTCTCTCTCCCTCTCTGCCTCTCTCCCTTCCCCCTTCTCTAAAAATAATAAGTAAAATCTTAAAAAAAAAATCTCACTCTTGCAAAGTTGACAAAAGCACCACTCGAACACAGGGTCCTGGATGTGACAGGCTCCTCCATGTGAGGGCCTTTCCCTCCTCTGTCAACCTATCTCTGCCCCTGGGGATGAGCTATAAACGTGAGGGTGGGGCCATATGAGACAACTATTGAAAATGAAATTGTTGACAATTATGTAGTGCTTATGAGGAGAAATGTATTAAGTTGCTTAATCCTCATAACAACCCTAGGATGTTGGTTCTAAATTCTTTATTTTTGAGACAGGGAAACTAAGTCACAGAGAGGTTAGGTAACTTGGCAGGGGTCACACATGTAGTAGTTGCCAGAGCTGAGATTTGAACCCAAGCAGTCTGGCTCATGCTTGCACCATGTACATGCAGCAGCCTTTCCACAGCGCACCTCACAGCCTCCACCACTACTCCAGGACACTGCAGTCCCAACAATTAGACTTGTATACGTACATTTTACTGATTTGCCTGCATTCTGTCCCTTGCTACTAAAATACAGACGCTCTGAGGGCAGAGCTGTTCGTTTTGTTCACTGCTGTATCTCCCGCACCTAAAACAGTACTTGGCACACAGTAGGTGTGTAGTCAATATTTTGTGATTATCTTAAACTTTTTAATATTCCTCTAAATTCTTTAATTCCTCTAAGAAGTAATCTATTTGGAAAATGGTTTTAAAAATGAAAATAAGAGGAAACACATACAAAAATGGGAAAAAGTTTGGCCCATGTGAAATCCAAGGGAAAAATGGAACTTTGTGTATTTTTTGAATAAGATAGTTTAACTCTGTCCTAAGTGTCTCTGATTTATGTGAGTCAGTCCCACATGTCTCAGACCAGGAAGATTATATAGGGAATTCACTTGGAAGGATCAAAGGATTTCAGATCATGTTGAGTGTCCAGTTGAAGTTTGAAATTCAAAATTTGTATTAGCACCTGACTACATGATCATGTGCTAGGTGATTTTCTCCTGTAATGCCCAAGGGCAAAAGAAAGCAGATGGCTGGCTGGATCCAAGTCTGAGAAGTTGCTAGTTGGCTGTGCCAGCAAGTCAAAGGCAGGAGGGGGTTGTGTCAGATAATGAGAGTGTCCTCTAATATAAGAGGGCTGGGGGCTAGTAGATGGGGAAATTGAAGGTCAATTCCTTCAAGACTGAGGATAGGTGAGGGGAGAGAAGGGTATACGGTTGAGGTCAGAGTGGAATTTCAAGGTTCAAGATTTCAGAGGTGAAGCAGTTCTAAGTGATGACAAGGTCTTGTAACAGGATAGGTGATATTGATGGCAAGTAAATAGAGCTCTCAGATGAGTCATAGGATGTGAGAAAATTTGATATAATGTGGGTTAGGCATTAATGTATACATTTATCAGTTTGATCATTGACTTATAAACTGTAAAGCCAGCTTTAAATAGCATATAATATTTAAACAGTGCACTTTTGCTTTAAAATACTTTATTTATAACAATTCTAAAACAATGATCCTCCACAAATGAACAAACTGGGATACTAGTATCCTCTCAATTCAGTAGAGGTTTTTTAAGTTGAGGGCTCTGAATTTTGCTTATTGAATGTTTGGTTTGGTTCACACACATGAAAGATACCACTTTATAGCTCCAGATTAAAGTCCCTTGAGATGATATTGAAGAAGACCTATTTTATTTGGTGCTACCCACATTGTAAAAGATCTTTAGTCTCCAGGAGTTCACATTCCAAGCAAATACATAAATATAATGTTAAACAATGGTGGGGCAGATAAAAGTACTTAGGTCTCCCAGACACCCAATTCATGAAGTGCTCCAATTACAAATATAACTGGCTGATTTTCAGAGACACAAAACACTTTACTAGGTATTCCCTTGTGGCTTAAAAAAGACAAATAGAGGCTTGAAATTGGATGTAATGTCCAGTAAGGAGTAAGATTTCAACTTCTTTCACTGTCAGGTGCAACTGGGGATAAGCAAAGAAATGTTTTGTTTTTCAGATTTTTTCCAGCCAGTACTTAGTTTGAAACAGGAAAGAAAAGTATCAGAATTCCCAGATCAACTGTAGCCAGCAAGTAAATTGATTATATTCTTGTAAAGTACATTCATAATAAAAGAACCAATCAATGTATTTCATTAAATTTACCTAAAATGATAAGAAATCTTATAGAAGTCTTTCAAACTAGAAACTGCACAAAAGGCTTTTGGCCTTGCAAACTTTCTAACCAGGGAGGAACTAAGCAATTTCTCCTTTTCCCTGATTTGCATGGCAGGTTGACAGGCACCAGGGTAGTGAATGCTGTGGGAGTCAGAAGTGAAGGAATTTTTAGACATTTTAGAAAATGAGGGAAACAAATTTGCCCTTTCCCTTTTCCCCAACAGAGTCTTCCGTATCTTTAAGACAGATGGAGCGCATGTAACAAAACCAGCCAAATACAGAGGATGCAATCTGGGAAATTAAAAATGAAATCTTTCCAAATCTTCACAAGCTCCTTTAAAAACGCTTCCACTCAAGCGTGAAGGCAGCTAGCGGAGGTGTCTAAAAATGGAAAGAAGAGGTGCCCCAAGGGTTCCTTTTTCAAAACAAGTCAGCATTAATATTTACTTCTCACACAGGGCTCTTTACACAATCAGCACATATGACCAAATTCAGCCATATGTGGAATGAAGATGATTATGTCCCAGAGGGCTTTCCATTAAGGATCTTTAAATACAAAAATGTTGAATCAAATCCAGAAGTAAGACAAGTAAGCAAATGCACTTAATACCCAGGTAGAATGTTAATATTTCAAAGAATTCCTAATAAATATTCAGTACCAATAAATTATTCAAAGAAATCAGTAAAGCAAATATGGTTAGCTACATTTTGATATTGTACTCTTTTACTAAGGAGATATAAGCTTTTATATACTCTTTTACTAATAAGGAGATATAAGCTCCTTATTATAGAAACATAGCTTATATCTTCATATTTAAATAATATTTTTCATAATATTTAAAAATAGGAAACTATCAGTTATGGCTCCTGGGTTTAAATTTTTTATATGCAAAAATAACTTATTCTTAGCCAAATGTAATTTCAGATTTTCTAGGGGTAGATACCCTCACAAAATTGTGTGACTAGTCCATTGTCATTATGCAAAGAATACATCAACATTCAATTAAATGGGAATTAAATTAGTTTTTCTCCTTTTTTTCCCCACTGAGACATATGTAAGTAAACATTTAAAATGTATTATTGACAGAAATTACATGTAAATTACTTATTTCTTCATTTATGGAGCCTCCATGCACTGGAAACTGATCTGGGCATTGGGAGTATAGTAATAAAGAAGGTGAACAAGGCTCAGTCAAGCTAACAGGCAAGACTGGCCACAGCCCTTTAAATGGGCAAATAAACAAGCAAGATCATTTCAGACAGCAGTGAGTGCTATGAAGGAAAGGAACTCTGCCAATGGGTACAGAAGGTGGCCAAGAGAGGGTGAGGAGCAAGGGACAGGGGATTGGGAAGTGGGAGAAGGTGATATTTGGACCAAGACCAGAGAACGAGAAGGAGCCAGCTCTGCAAAGAACCTGGGGCAAACATTGCAGGAAAAGGGAACAGCTAATGCAGGAAGGAGCTTGGGGTGTTCATGCAACACTGTGAAGGCCCAAGGGGCTGGACTGGAGAAACGGGGGACGGGGTCTTGAGAGAGAATGAGATTCAGGTGTTATGCAGGGCCAGATTGTGGAATAAAGATTTGGGTTTTATTCTAAGAGTGAGAAGAAGCTGCAAGAACTATGTATATTCTTTTAAGAGATCACCTTGTCTACTGTGAGGCAAATGGGTGGATGGGGCAGGGACAAGTGTGGAAGAAGGGAGACCAATTAGACTGACTCAGGAGCCTAGGAGAGATGCAAGGGCAGCCGTAAGTAGGGTGTTGGCAACAGCCACAGTGGGGATGGTAAGAAGTGTTCCATTTCCAAATACACTTTAGAGGTACCACCTAAAGGACCTGTTAGTAGTTAGTTGCATTTCCCCAAACTATTAAGTTCTCTCTCTGGAGCTACATTTCTAAAGATTTTCCGAAACCATTTTAGAACCAAGTTTCTTGCCCTCCCCTCCCTACTCATATGCACATCCATGTACCCCTTTTAAGAGCTCAGAAAAATGCCCCCAAACTTTTTTTTTTTTTTTAACTTTGATTATACTTTACATTCAATAGTATTCTGCCCCTAACTCTTTAACTCACAGTTGGTCTATATGGCTTACCCAACCATCCATTCCAGAATGTCAAGTGCATATCAGCTGCCATTTTGTCTACAGATTCCAGAAGTGACTCTCCAGACAGCCTTTTCTAGGTCCTTCTGTCACCTAACAAAGTCCTGGAGAAATCCCCAAATGGTCATTTCATTTTTGTGCATGACTCTTGACATGCCCAAGATTTCTGCACCCTCTGGGGGCAGGACTGTCCTAGAATGCTCCAGCAGCTCCAGGAACATTACTCAAACCCATCTCGCACCTAGGGTCTCCAGGTGCCTCAGTTACTTCACAGAGGACAGAACCATCAGCAGTGCCAACTAACCATTGAGAAAACCAGGACATAGACATGCTTTGCCAATTATTGTAAAACAAAACAACACCCAGCTAGGATTTACATCAGGGGAAGCTCAACGGGGCTCTTAACCTGCCGTTTCTTTAAGAATTGCTGCCCAAGAACACCCCCTGCTGCTCTTGGGTAAGTCTCATAGTTAGGACTTGACTCTGGAGCCAGATTACCTGGAATCAAATCCAAGTGTCACCGCATTTTAGTTGCACAATCTTGGACAACACACTTGTCCTCTCTGTGCTTCTGTTTCCTCCACCTAGCATCGAGTAAGTGTGACGTAAGTGTTCCTATCACCATCATCATTGTCCTGCCTACCCCTCCCACTGACACATTACCTTCATTTCACATTTCTGCAACAGAAATTGAGACATTATGACCATTGAGCCATTACTGAAAGTCCCCTAGGTAGGTGTCTAGATAGGCGGGTGGTTAGGGGAAGGCATAGTAAGGTCATTATAAAAAACAGGTTGGTGGGGCAAAGTGATGAGGCGTCAGAGATACTAACGAGACACTTAATAAGTTGTGATTAATTTACTCTGAATAATGCATTGACATTAAGACATATTAAGAGCATTATTTGGATTAAATTACTTACCATTCTGGGGCTCATCTCACTAACCAGGAAGCACGTGGCTCGGACAGAGGTGAGCCTGTTCTTTCTGGGCACTGTGCAGCTACTCAGAGTTAAGGTGCTGCATCTCAGGCTTTGCCTTCACATCGTTGTTTTTGGTTGCTGCAGCTTTCAGGATGTTTGTCAGGCAAAACAGACTAGATTTCCCCGTGGTAACAACAATAACAATGAATTTCAGCAGCTTAAAATGATCAAGTTTATTTCTTGTTCATGCCACAAGTCCGGCAGGGAAGGGAGAAGAAGGCCCTACTTCTGTGGTCACTGAGAGCCAGGGTGGTAGAGGCTCCACCTCAGCAGGCTTCCCTGATGGGGGCCGGGGCGGGGGACAGAGGGCACCACATGTTGGCCCTGAGGCTTCTGCCCACAAGTGCCCCATCATGCTGCTCATGTTCCTTAGTCCAAGCAAACCGTATGTCCATGACTGGGCTTCAAGGGAAGAGTGTGTACAATTTTCCTGCAGGGATGTACCCCAAATCCTTGGGGACAAGCTACCACAAGGTGTTAACTGGAAGAAAGACCATTTACAAGCACCGTGAACAATTAAGGTATTATTTTTCTCACACAGCAAGTAGTCTGGATGTGGAGTCAAGCCCAGATAAGCAAACCCAGCTGCTCAAGGTGTCTTTAGGAACCCACTTGGCGTCTGTCTTCCTACTTTGCCATCCTTAGGATGTCAGTGGGTTCTCCCTTTTTGGTCACAAGGTGGCTGCTGTACTGCATTGCATGCAGACCAACAAAAGCCAGAGAAGAACAGAGGTAGTTCCTCCCATTAGCCTCATATTATTGAGAAAACCTTTCCAGAACCTTCAACTTACTTTGGTGGCCATTGCCCAGAATAAAATCATATGGCCATGACACAGGCAGTCACTGGCAAAGTAATAAGAAAGACCACTTTCTCTTCAGGGAAAGGCCTATTTTTTCCTTTGCACAAACAACTCTGATTTGTATAAGAAATATGCCACTGAAAATTAGAAATCAGGAAAATGTAGCTTAGTTTCACCTATTCTGGGGAACTCCTTTATTCAGAGTGTAAATAAAGAGTGACCTCAATGTCCCTTCATAAAAAGCCTTCATTTGTGCTTATGTAACTATTCACAGTAGAATAACTATGGGCAAATAAAGCAAGCAAAACAGGCATTTAATAGGGAAGGATCATTTACCTAAGGGTCAGGGAAATAAGAAACTACTTTGGATTGATATTACATCCGTCACAAAAGAGTTGACCCAAAGAATGCATCACTCCCTTCCTTGTGAATCCCTCATGATAGCCTAAGAATTTTTTTTTAATCATTTCACCCACTTCACTTTATTGTCTTTATCTGTGTACCTGTCTGTCTCCACCTGCAAGACTATAAGCTCCTCAGAAGATATGGTCTGTTTCGTCTGTGTATTCCTGTGCATGATAAAAATAATAGTGGATAACATCAATTGATCTTCAGTGTGTACCAGAACCCATTCTAAGTTCTAAATGAATTCTTTCTTGTAATACTCAAAATTGTCCTCCTATGAGGCATGTGCTATTAGCATCTATGTTTTATAGATGAAGAGACAGAGGGTCAAAAGGTTAAGTCACTTGACCAAATAAACACAACTACTAAGTGAGAGAATTGTATTTCAATTTTAGCCAGCCTCACTGGGTTATGCTTAGCACATGTGCCAGACAAATAAGTGAAACTAATATGCTTTATTGGAATACATGAAAGTGAGAGATAACAGGAGTGAAAAACAAGTGAAATTATCTTGTATTTATATGTAGAATCTGAAATCAAGTATGATAAACTTAAATCCCCTGAGAGTAGAGATTATGTATGTTTCTCTTGCTCAGAATGTTTTCTCTTACTCCTAGTACAGTTACTAACACACAGTAGGTTGTCAAGACTCCTGAAAATGGGGGAGGGAGGAAAGGAAGCACTGAGCAAAAGATGAAGGAAAGGAGTGAAGGAGGGAGGAGAAAAGATTGAATGAATAAATGCAACTAATGTCCTCCTTCTCTTGCCCCTATTTTTCTATCTTCTCTTCCTCTATCATTTCTATGCATATCTTGGCTTCAGAAATCTCCCTTACCTTAAGATAGGGGGAAGTGTTAGTTTCTAAGTATTTTCAAAGAAAAGAGTTTACATGTAACATTGATACAAATTATAGTGAGCCTCTCTGCTGTCATATAATTTATTTGGCTTTTGAAACAATATGTCTTGTGTAAAGTAGACCTTTCCTCAAACTGAAACACTTGTTAAGAATTTGGAATTGTGCTTTCTCTTCTAAATTGTGTGCTGCTTAAATGTCAAGGCTGCAGGGATGCCGGTTCTCACATGGACATATTGACTTATTTTTTAAAAATCAGTGCAAGGCCATAAGCAAGTGAACAGCAATAATTAAGAGCCAGGAAACGATCACTGTTAGTTGATGGATTTACTTCTCAGCTGTCCTTGCACCAGCAATGTGTTACATCAGACTGATAATAGGTTGCAAAAACTAAAAGCATTACCCGCCCCCCACTTTTCTCAGCATTGTCATAGGACTCTGCTTTCATAGATTGCTCCAAATAGCCAAATTTAACACAACAGATATAATCTTTAGATCATATGGATGCTGCACTCTAGTTTTAATCAGTAAAGTGAAACCATAACAAAACTGAAGCACTGCACTTGGTTAGAAGTAAATTTTGTGTTTTTATTTCTAAAGGGTATCCAAGTTTCTATGGTTGATTTTGTTCTTTTGATTCCATTCTAGAAAGCTACTTTTAAAAAAGTGTCTCTCTTTGGTTTAACCTTGAACTAGAACTTCAGTGTCTGAATATGCCATTTTTTACCTTTATTTTTTATTCTCAAACTTTGTTCAAATTTCTCTGAGTCACTAGATTTTTTTTTCAGGTGTCTCCTTAAACTTTAACATATTCAAAAAATGAGCTCATTCATTTCTCTGGCCTTTACCTCCTGGTTTCTCTCTCTTGGTAGGTGGTAGCATCATTGTCTGATCCAACCCAACACTTGGACCACTTTTGATTGTTCTCATTTTCCCACCTACATCCAGTTAGTTGACAAGGTCATTCATTCGTTCTCTAGATCCATCATTTCCTTGTCACTCTCATGCTCAGTACCCTAAGTCAATCCCTCATCACCCTCACCCAGAATGTTGCATTGACCCCCAAACTGGCTTCCATTGTTTATCTTCTATCTCACTGACCCATTTTTACAATTCCATTTAATTAATTTCTAAAAGAGAGATCTATCATGTTTCTCCCCTGCTCAGAAACCCACAAAGCCTTCCTTGGTTAATCCCAGCCTATCTTTGCAGCTTTGTCTCCTATTGACTCCCACCATCACCCTCATTATCCCTACACATAGATTTATTATGACACTCCTCAATTTCCTCTGCCTGGCAAAATCCAAATTAGTCTTCAAGGCCTAGTTCAAGTAACCTTCCTTTTATGGAAATTTCCTTGATCTCCAGGCAGAATTAGTCACTCCTGTGCTCTCATAGCATTTTGTGTATATTCTTATTGTGCCCCTTGTCTTAGGTCAGGTCCCCAGAAGCCAATTCTGAGAGGAAGATTTGTAGGAAAGTATTTTTATTAAGGAAATGCTCCCAGAACACCAGCAAGTAATTGTGGGAAGTAAGAGAGGGAAAAGAAAAAGATGGAGCAAGGGTGAGTTTGGCAAAGTCCCAGAGAGAGAGAGAGAGAGTAGTTCAGCCTGATTCCGTAGGGATGTGAATTTACTTCCTGCTGTAAGGTAAGGAACCTGGGCTTCCTTACTCCCAGGCTGAACAGCCATTGTCTAGGAACTAAGCTCCCATGCTTTTCTGCTCTCTGCGTATGTACACAGTACCCAGGGTAGCCACTGAAGAAGAATCATGAGTACAGGCCTTTGGAAGCAACAGCATATGATGAAGGAATGCAAAAAATAAATAAATAAATAAATAAAAAAATTGGTAAAAGGCACCATGAGCATCTGGGAGAAGACAGGCAGTGTCAGCTACACTCCTTAACATATAGTCTGCCTTGTCTCCTCCCACACATCTCCCGGCCACTGGGCGGTGAACCGCTTGGGTGCAAAGACCCCTTCTTAGACATAGTTATATCCCTAAGGCAGCAATTTTCAGCCTTTTTAGTCTCATGGCACACATAAACTAATTACTATTTTTGGCATATCAAAAAATACATATTTTTCTTCAGTTTATCAAAAAATGGGTATAGTTTTCATTCATTCATACCAGTTATTATTATATTGGCTATTGCCTTTTTTTTTTTTTAATAGTTAACACCATTTTTTTTTAAGATTTTTTTTTTTTTTTTTTTTTTCCAGAGAGAGAGAGAGGGGAAGGGAGAGAAGCAGAGAAGGAGAGAAACATCAATGTATGGTTGCCTTTCACCTGCCTCCAGCCAAGGACCTGGCTGGAGACCTGGCTTGCAACCTGCTTATGTGCCCTGGCTGGGGAATTGAACCTGTGGCCTTTGGGTTTGTAGGCTGGTACCTTATCCACTGTGCTACCAGCCAGGGGGCCTTTTTTAACTTTTATTTTTTTAACTTGACAATATAAGGGAAAAGAGGTCAGGCACTGCATGTTTTCAAAATTCTTATGGCACAGCAGTTAAAAATTGCTGCATTAAGGTATGGAGGATATCACTTTGCAACTGAAAAGTGCTTAAATAGCATTTGTTGGTACAAATAGGATACTCCATTGCTAAGTCTTGTGAGACATTTTGCTATGTCTAATCATATTGCTGAGATTTTATTCCCTAGCAGGTTATAGTTCAATAATAACAGCTATGGCTTTTGGGGGTTCAAAACCTAAGGTTCAACTTTTCACCTTGCACTTGTCATCCTGGGGAAACAACTTGCTCAACATGTCTCTTCCTAAATTCCAAGACAGGCTGCTTGCTCTGTTCAGTCAAGTCTGCCAACCCAAGAAACATTTTTGAAAGATCACAGTCAACATCATTGCCAAGAGAAAAAGTTCTTGGCACACAAAGAAACTGGTTCAATATGAGATGCCAGATGGTGATTTCAACTTCAGCTAAATTCCTGCTGAAAAAAAAAAAAAGAAGTGTTTGAACTGCAGATGAGAAAAGCTTCTATGACAAATTTCCAAGTGTGAGAAGCTCCAGAGGGAAATAGCAAGTGTTGCTACATGCCCCCACCCCCACGCACATGCAGACATACCACAGAACTACTACCTGCATCTGGTAGCTAAGATTCCCACCAAGATGCCTTTGCTCTTTAAGAATTGGCCCTAGTTTGGTTTTTACTAATATTCAAGTATATTAACAAAATCCAGTAAAAGCAAATACTATTTATGTGCAGTATTTTCTCTTTTTCTTTCTTTCTTTTAAAGAATCTTCACTCAAGGACATGTTATTTCATTGCTTTTAGAGAGAAAGAGTAAAGGAAATATCAATGCAAGAGAGAAGCACTGATTGGTTGCCTCCCCTATGCACTCAGATCAGAAATCAAATCTGCATCCTAGGTATGTGACCTGACCTGGAACTGAACCTGCAAACCTTCGGTTAAGGGACATCACTCCAACTGCCTGAGCCACACTGGCCAGGGCAAATTACGTGCATTGTTTTTTTTTCCAAAGGGTGTGTCTCTTAGCATCTGCTGTCTTTTCTCTTCACCAATAACTCTATTATTGAACCAATTAAATCATTGTGTCCCCTCCCTAAACACTTTCAAATTACAGAAGATGTATGTGGAGCATAAATGGATGGTTCCTGGCTTAGATGTCCTTGGGTCCTGGACTTGCTGGTGCAAACTTGGAGATGTAGCATATGCCTTAGAGTTCCACTCAAGATTCAGCTGAAGCTGGACTTTGTCTTAAATTATATTCTTGCTCTCTTGGGCTTTCTCTGTCTTGCTTTCCCCTCCTTGTCTTCCACCACATCCCCTTGCAAGTTTCTCCTGGGAGCATCTCCTTAGCAAAGCTCTTACACACGAATACTCATCTAAGGGTGTGCTTTATGGGAACTGACCTAGCTAGAACTCTGGACCATAGAAAAGTCAAGGTATTACATATTAATAAAGAGAAGGGTTATTATTTTGGGAGCATGGAATGTATGCCTAACTACTTTATCAATCAAGATCTCAGGAGGAAGTCGTGGACAAACTCAAATTAGGTATTTGGAGAATAGTTAATAAAGGGACTAATTACAAAGGGGTAGGTCGAGCACAGAGAAACAAGGATACTGTGTGCCTGGAAGCTGATGTCAAGGGGGTTATTACCAATCCTAGGCCTGACTGGCAAGAGAAGAGTTGGTGAGAGTTGTGTGGAGAGGGCTGTGTGACAGAGTTACGATCTTACCAGATGCAAACAGCCTACAGGTACCCTACGGAGGGCAAACTGGGTGAATAAATGCCCCAACCTTATGCCGCTTCCTCCTTCCAATATTTCACCAATGGCCCCCATCAGCTGGGCCTAATGGGGTGCAGGATACAAGGGAGGCCCTTAATGCAGTACATCTAGGCTGGCCTCTTAGTGCAGAGCAGGTGGGGAAGGGCAGAGATAACAAGCTACTGAGCACATCTACCTACTCATCCTCTCTCACAGCTTGACCTGTTCTGGACTTTGACCTGTGACCAGTGGTGACACATAAATATACACTGATTTTTCTCTCTGCTCATCTTATTTCCTTTTATCTTATTTGCACTTCAGGAGATCCAGAAATAGGCTGCATGATGTGAGGGAAAAGACCTCAATAATCAAGAATCAGACAAAATATATTTGTATTAAAGCCTGATGATGGCATCAGGGCATCTCAGCATTAGCCCCGACCCCCAGCCTCTAAAATGGTATTTGACAAAGATTGAAATAGGACTCACAGAGCTCACTGCCGTAAGATTTGGCATCACTTTGACCTCAGTATTTTAGGGCAAAGAGGCCTAAATTTTATATCCTTAGAGAAACATGTCCAGTCTGTCCCAATAGAAAAAAATGTAAATTAAAAATTTATATTGCTTTTTGTAATATGTATGTATTGCTTTCTCAAAAAACCATGGGCAAAGATCCCTCATTATTCAATTTACTCCGATGTCCACATTGGAAGTAATGTCTTCCTATTGGTCTCATTTTCTGTTTTGGAAACAGCCATTTCCCTAAATTCAGCTTTGGCTTGATTCAGAAAGCACTGCTAAATGTGCAGTGTGGAAGAAGAAAAGTCACTCAGGTATTTCAAGGTTTTTGAGATTAATTATGGAAAACAACACAGGTCCCTGGGATGCTGGCAGGAGCTGATGTGGATGGGACGGACACTGGAAGGTGGAGAGGCATCACTTCCACATGCCCCTGGAGGGCAGGCACTGCACTGTCTTCTGGTCCCCCAGCCTTCTCTCTGCTGGGTGCCCTGCAGGCCCAGCTACAGCTGAGTGGAAAGCAGTGGGCTGTAGGGCAGGCTTTGCTTAGTTGTCATTTCTAAGTATTAAAATAGTATATCTGTGGCCATTTTCTTCTGAAATTTTATTCATGAAAATACTTTTGGGGATTCACTGGCTTTAAATGGAGGTGATTTAAAAAAAAAACATTTTAAGACACTGTTTCATTCTGAGGCAGCTGTTTGCATCACTGTGAACCCTCACGGGAGGCCAGCACTGGGACCGATAGGCCCAGTTCAGAGGTCTGATGCAATCACTGTACCACCATCTTGAGCAAGGCACTGAACCCTCCTGAACCCAGGTTCCCTGTAACTACAAGGGGGTGGGTTGAGGGGAGTTGGAATCCTCTCCCTTTTCTAACATTGTACTGCCTGATCAGTAGCCACTGGCCACAGATGGCTAGTCTGAATTGAGGTGTGCTGTTAAGTGCATTGTAATACCCGATTTTAAAGATTCTGTACAAATACTAGTTTAAATGCTCTCATTAATACTTTTTATATTGATTACATGTTGAAATAATACTATTTTGGGGTATATTGGGTTAAATAAAATATAAATGTTTTATTTGTTTTTACTTTTTGAAATGTAGCTACTGGAAGTTTTTGAAGAACTATCAAATTGTTAATATGTAAGTTTCTGGGTTCCCATTCCTTTTGTATGTGCATCAAATTCTAGAAAACTTAAAGTGGTCATATTTGGGGGGAAAAAGTATCACAGCATTTTCTAGTCAAGGGTTTTTTTTTTTAATTTATTTATTAGTGTTTAGAGAGAGGCAGAGAGAGAGTGATACTTCAATGTATGGTTGCCTTTCACCTGACTCTAGCTACAGACCTGGCTGGAGACCCAGCTTGCAACCTGGTTATGTGCCCTGGCTGGGAATTGAACCAGTGACTTTTGGGTTTGCAGGCTGGCGCCTTATCCACTGTGCCACCAGCCAGGGCCTCAAGGGTCTTTTTTAACAAAAATGTGAAGATTTCATGTCATCTTGGCTAGGTATATATGAGAATGTGAGGGGGAAAAAACACTAATGTTTCTTACACCAAGATTTCATGTTCTCCTCCTCTGAATGAAGCCATGTTGTCCATCTTCAGGCACTACAATCTTTAGAATATTTCTGAACATTTCTAGATTCCAGCACATGAAAAAGATAGTTCCAAAAATGATGACCAGCCTTCCCATCCCCTCATGCACACACATGCAACATCTTTTCTCCATGTGAGTGCCACGTATTTGGAAAGCACCTAAATGCTCAACCCATGAGCTCCCCAAAACATGTATTTAATAACCACTTCCTGAAATGCATGAATCGCTGGACAGAGACAGGGCATAAAATATGTCTTTGGCCTGATGATCTGGGTAGGAAGAGCAGCAGAGGGAAGACTCAGCAGCACATCTGAGCAAGTTTTTCTGGGGACATTGAGGATACATGCATTTGCCTGGGCAAATGCAGGGCTTGAGTGTTAGGAAAGAGATCTAGGACCTGTTATGAAAAGCAGTGGGCTGAATGACCTGATAGGAGCCATGTTTTTAGGAAAATCATTCCTCTCTTTTCTGCCATGCTATATATGTGTATATCCCCCAAATGGAGGACCTGAATTGGAATCCAATGCCATCTTACGTTATTTTCTTACTCTTTCATGTGTGTGTATTTTTGCTTCCTTAAGAGAGAATGATACATTCCTAAAGGGCAAAAACCAAGACTGATGTTTCTTTTGAATAGCTCATGACTTCCAGGATAGTAGTAGGCTCTGCTGTCATGGATAGTTGATTGGAGTGTGGACCCATAACCAAAAGTTTATGGGTTCGATCCTGAGCAGGGCACATGCCTGGGTGGCAGGTTTGACCCCAGGTCCAGGAGCCTATGGGAGGCAACTGATCAAGGCTTCTTTCACACTGATGTTTCTCTCTTCCTTCCTCTATCTCAAAATGCAATGGAAAAAAAAAGTCCTCAGGTGAGGATAAAAATTAATTAAATTGTGCCAAATCTGTTTCCTCTTCCTTCATGTGTTCAATGAAGGAAAATGAAGAGAGAATCCTAATTCCTAATTAATGCCCTTTAGAGGTAAAAGCATAAATCAGATTCCCTTCTATTCCTTTCCTGTCCCTTTTCTGTTCTTTTCCTTTTTACCTGCCAAATTCCTAGGTTCTTACCACTAACACGATGTCACTGAAATGCCTAGTCTTTGACTTACATGTCTTGAATCAATTTTCCCCTTCCTCCTTTCACCACCCATTTCCTTAGGGCCTTGGGGAGAATATGAATCCCTTTCACCCCAACAGGCCCTGGACTGGACTATAACTGATAATCTGCCTGAACCACTTGGCCTTCCAGCCTTCACCTTCTACAATTCACCTGGAGACTGTTCTGATCAGTTCAAATGGTCAGAGAAAAAAAAAGAGACATTTATTAAGAAGTGTAGAACCCAGGAGCTACTACAGAATGATAGGAGGTCTTTTTGTTTTGTTTTATTTTGCTTTTACTATTTTGTACATGAAAAATAACTTATAGTAATATAATGACAAAAAGAAAAAAGAAAACAAAAACAAAAACCCAGCTTACACCTAACGGTAGCTTTGGGGGAAGGCAGACTCAATTTGGATAAAACTATAGGCTTTCTCTGCACAGGAAGTTTACAGTCTGAATTTGCTTTTTCCCTCTCCTTTTTTCATAATTCTCTTTATTATTATTATTATTATTTTGCTGTACCAGCTCTTTCAGGAAGAAACTAACTTTCTCTTCACTGGATTACTGTTAACTTCTTAGAGCTTTTAATCATCTGAGAAAGCCATTTTAATACTGAAAAAATGTAGTAGGAAACCTCTCAACTATCATCTACAAATACTCAAGAGGCAGGTAAACTGCAACTGATAAGAGTAAAATGTGGTTTATAAAGGGTATTAACTCAGGGTAAATGTTTACATTTCTTTCTCATTTTTTCCTAACATTGTGTATAATATGGAATTGGAGCTTGGCTACTGTTTCTGCTATTATCTTCATTTTTAAAAAGGTTTTATTATTTTTCAGAGAGAAGGGAAGGGAGAGAGGCAGAGAGAGAGAACATCAACGTATGGTTGCCTTTCACCTGCCTCCAGCTACAGATCTGGCCGAACACCTGGCTTGCAACCTAGTTATGTTGCCCTGGCTGGGAATGGAACCAGTGACCTGTGGGTTCACAGGCCAGCACCTTATCCACTGTGCCACCAGCCAGAGCTCATTTTTGTTTTAATAGAGAGAAAAACTCAGGTGATAGGTTCCAAGGTATTAATGAATCCCTGCTTTCTTCCAGTGGGCTGAGTGAACTAAGACTAACCTTCACCCTGTGCAACCTAAATTGCAGGTATCTTGTGTTAAATTGTAGAATTGCTTTTGCAAAGCTACGCCATGAAGTAACTGTGCTACATTTCCTCCACTTTTGTAGGGAGGCTGGAGGTTGTTGAATGTAATTTCCAGTTCCTAGCCTCCGTACTAACTCTAAGCCATTCATGCCTCTCAAGAAAGAATATCTTCAGTTTTTCAAAGTATATAACCCTTGCCAATCCTGATCTTTGTCCATAGGGAGCAAGTGCTGGTTCCAACATCTCTGGCCCCCAAGAATCACTATGCATTAAAGTAATGAGTAATCTCAGTTTTAAGGATTCTTGCAGGTTAAAAACGAATGTTTGGAGAAAAAAGCCAAAAGGTTGAGTCTCCCATAGCAAAGATTAGGTAAAACAAGAAAAATACCTCTTTATTCTTACCTCCTAAGACTTTTGTCTGCTTTAATTCCCAGTGGACATTATTCACTTATATGTAAAATGACATCTATGTAAGTATTCTAGTAACAAGTTAGCTATTTGCTTAGCAGTGCGCACATGCATTGTAGAATTATGTGAACAACCATGCACAAATTGCACCAGTGTGGGTGTGCACACAGAACATGAACCTCTCTTTATTCTCCAGGCACACTGAGTGGAAGAAAGGGAGCTTGGATTCTGAAATAAGACTGAGCTGTTATTTTTAAAACTTTCTACTTTGAAATAATTACAGATTCATATCAAGTTGTAAGAAATAATATAGATTCTTTATGTATTCCTTATGTACTCTTTACCTAATTTTCCCCAATGATACCATAACTAGTACACTATCACCACCAGGCAATTGGTTCTTACCACTAATACAATCCTAGGGATTGTATTAATTAATTGAATAATTAACTTATTCAAATACCACCGCTTCTACATGTACTCATTTGTGTTGTTCTTAGTGCTATGCAATTTTATCATATGTGATGTGCTTTTGAACCCCAGCTCTGCCAGGTACTAGCTGTGGGATCCTAAGCGAGGTTCTTAACATCTATAAGGCCAGTTTCATCAGCTGCAAAATGAGTTACAGTAGTGTCTGCCTCCTAAAGGTAGTGCAAGGACTAGGTAAGATAATTTCTGTCCAGTTTCCAGCACACTGGATTCTCAAATGCTAGTTTCCTTCCTGTCCCTTTTTCTCTCAGTAACAAGGGAGCTTTCTCCAGTTTCTTGCCGAAATAACCAGACGTGTGGGTTCTAATAAATCAGATGTCTCTTCAAGGGGCAACACATTTGCTCAAAGAGACCAGCACACAGCTGCCACCACCCTAGGCCTAGTCTTGGAATCCCTCTTGCACTCAGATCAGAATTGTAGGGATGGTGGAGACTTGGGGAGTTGGGGGCGAGGTAGTAGACTAGGAGGGAAGTAGGAGGAGGTGGTAAATACCCAGCAATAGCTGACGGGAAAGCTACTAACTCCAAGGCGTTTCTGTCCTATGTGGCAAGTGATGGAGGGTTGGATGTATTCGCAGAAGGCTGGATAAAGGTTAGGGGCCTATGGGGATAATGGTGGGGTGGGGTGGGGTGGGGGGCAGGGGCAAAAGCCTGTCAAGAGCTGGAGGGGTGTTGTACTGGTTCTAAAGAATTCATGGTCAAGTCTAGAGCCCTTCCTCCTCCTTCGCCTTTCTTCCAGTAACAGCCAATGGGCTCTCCCGGGCTGTCTGAGGGCAAAAGAGGCACCTAAATGCTCACCTTAAAGTACCGCTGGCTGGAGGCAGGGCGTTTCCTCCTCACCTAAAAGTGGTCGCCGGCTGTCTCGGGCGTAACGGGGTGTGCGAGGGCGTGTTTGGAGGAAAAGGGAGGCGAGTGGGCAGGGGGTCGAAGGGTACCTGCGCCAGCGGCTGTACTGCAGCGACCTAGGGGCTCTGGTCTCCACTTGCGCTCCCTTGAGCCAGAGCGTTCCCAAGTTCAAATCTCCGGAGTGACCTTCCCCCGGTCACGTGGCAGACATCTGACCAGGATCCTCCCGGCTCCGCAGTCTTGGAGCTGCCAGAACTCGGCCGCAGTACCGGTCAAGGCTGGGGAGACAGACCCCGCCAGGGCCTTGGAGGCGCTGGGCGCTCCTCCCCTCGCCGCCCCGGAGGCGCCGGGCGAGGAGGAGGAGCTGCGCCCTGGCCAGCACCGCCCCGGCTCCTCCCCGCGCGGGCCTGGCCTTTCCCAACCGGCGTCCGAGGCTCCGGGTGGCCGCGGAAGAGCCGGGAGCCGAGCGCGCTGGGCGCGGCAGTCCTGTGGCTGCGGCCGGCGCGTGCGAGCCCTAAGTGCGCCCGCGGCCATGGTCCTCGCGGCGGCGACCGGCGCCTGAACCCCGGGACGCGGTAAGCGAGGAGCCCGCTTCCGAGACCCCCGCCCCGCGGCCTTGGGGTGCGCGGAGGCCTCGCGCGCTGTCGGTGGGGCTCTGTGCGCGCGGGATGTACCCGGCCCCCGACAGGCTGGGGCTTCCCTTTCGGGGCCGGGTTGGAACTGTCCTGGCGGGCGGGGAGCAGCGGCGAGGAAGCGGGCGGCCTGGCGGTCTGCCTGGCGGGGAAGATCCCGGGGGACCAGGCGGGGAGGGGGCGGCTTCCGAGGCGGGAGGAGGGTTGGGTCGTGGAGGCGCAGACTGGCGGGGCGGGCCAGGGGTGGGAGGACGCGCGCCGCAACCCCCTACAGTGGAGCTTTTGTACCAGCTGGCCCCTTACATATGGAAATGACGGTCGCGCGGGTCCCCTTTTGAAGGACGCCCGCCCTGAACCTCCCCGCCGCCAGCGAAGTATTGTCCCGCTACTTGCGCCCTAACAAAGCATCCACCTTCGATTTGCAGGGCATTGGTGGCAGGCGCTGGCTGTGTGGGCGCAACGGAGAAGCGGACGGAAGGTAGGCGAGGCTGGCGGGGGCAGAGAGTGCTGCCTGGAGCTACAGCGGGGTGTCTGAGGTTTCTGGGGGCGGCAATGGGCAGGCGGGTCGGGGACACATCTGCATCACAGGTTGCCAAGGACTTGGGAGGCGCATCGGTCCTTCTGTGGCACCTCTCCTCGACAGTCGGGTCTGGGCACCTCTGACACCCGCGTAGTCCCAGCCCGCAGCCTACAGCGGAAAGGGGCTACTGTATGTTGGTCCAGGAGTGGACTAGAGTCCCGGAGGGAGCAGAGAGGATGGTGGTTCTGTTGCCTTGTGCCACCCAGACAGCCTTGTGACTGAGAAGCTAAAGAGAAACCTGTCTGGGGAAACCCGGTGTGTGAGCGTGGAGAGTCTTGAGTATCAGAGGGCTCCCCTTAAAGTGGGGATTTTCGAAGGTGTGTGGGATCGATAAATACAGAAAGACTTTCCCAGGGCAGTTACTGCTAAGAAAGGGAAAAGAACAAAATGACACTGGTTTATTGCCCGAAAGCCTTTCTAGCCAGTTCAAGCAGGATGCAAGTGTGGAGCATAGTGGGAGAAGCTTGTAGGGTTCCAGGGGCTGGGCTTCTGCAGCCACCAGACGCCTCCCTGACAAAAGGACAAAGCTGCTGGAAACAGTTCACTGCTTGAGAACTCTTTCTGTGAAGTTGACGAGAGAGAGGGGCGGGGGGAGAGGGGCAGTTTCCTAGCCTCAGCCCTGCAGATAAAATGTGGGCTGGAAAAGTCGTTTTACCATGTAACCTATGTCTAGACAACTTAGCTATTATGACATATTTCACTGTCTTTACTCGAACAGGTCCTCTCCTGGTGTTGAGGATTCTTGAGATGGGCTTGTTATACAACTTAACTACTGAATGTACGAAACGAAAACAGATTGCATAGCTGTCTTTGGTGACTGATGGGGGAGCTGTTTAGAATTAGAATCCTAATCAAGTCCACCCTGGTCCATAGGCTAAACTGAGATTATCATAATTCTCAGTTGGCTGCCTTACATACATTAAAATAAATTTATATGTTTATTTGTTTCCTGAAGCTTGACAATCTGCAAGGAATTTTTTTCCCGTGTCAGCTTAATTTTATCTTGATCTTACCTAGTGGCTAGCATATTGGTGGCTGACCTAGAATACTGGCAGCTTTTGCCCTGGAGTTGAAGGAGGATGTGAAAATTCCCAGACCGTGTGTAAAGGTAACATTACAGGCTGGCTGCAAAACCAGTTTCTTGTGGTCTCTTCAGCTGTTGTCAGTGTCCTTAGGGAGATCAAGTGAACTGCTGGGAAGCTTTGCAGATTTATTTATTCTGTGGTGAGTCTTGAGGGGAAAACATTCTGAACTGCAGTATAGATAAAGGGTAGGATTTATGGATGTTCCAAGTGGGTTGAACATAGGGCAAAGTCAGGAAAAGGTTTTCAAGGGGCAGCAGAAAGGAAGCCATCACAGGCAGTCTTTACTTTAAAATGTCATGTATCAGTCTTTTTAATAGGGAGTTGCTCAGAATGGCACAGGTATCTTTTTTTTTTTTTTCCTTCTTTTTTTTTTTTCATTTTCGTTATGTGATGACCCTTACAGAGGACACCAAAGAATTCTGAACAACCAATCTTAATTTAATAGGTGATATTCTTATCATAAGTAAAATGTTGTTCAAGTAAATTGTTTTAAATGTCACTGCAAATGGCTTTCTAAACTAACATTTCACCAATCTTGATGCCTCTGATTTATGTTGATAATGAAAATCCATTTTATCAAGCTAACATTGATCAAGGGTTGGCAAGTTTAACCAGAACATTTCTGAGGGATTCAAACAACCTAAAGTCTTTTCAGAAGATTTATTTTTATAAATATCAATTCATTTGTAGACCAATACATTACGTGACTTGAATTCTGGCTATTGAACTTACAGGTGTTGGACAGAGGCTTGTGGAGAGACATACTGAAGCTTAGGAAAAGATATTTTATCCTATTACAAGGAAAGTAGAATTTTAAGAAGGTTTTGGGTATAAGCAAGTGAGTAACTGTTTGAAATTAGGAGGCGTCTGTACAGCAACTTCCACCAGCAATTAACCTTTTATTCCAGCTTTTGGATGGAAAAATTACAAAGTATTTATGATCTAGGGCTCACTTAAACAAAGTTGAGAAAACCTGTTGTTTATAGGTGTAAAAGTGAAGCTCTTCACTTTGACCCCAGGTTTGTTTTCAAAGCTGCAGGCATTTTACATTCATTTAATGTTAATTAATTAAGTTGATATGGCTCAAGAAGTAAAAGTTGTTCCAAGTCCTCTCTTTTAAGAAGGTAACAGGCAGTGGGTTTTCTGCTTCTGCAATTTTACTTAATAGCTGATTACAGGTTATTGAATCTACAGTGTGCTAGGCTAATGATTTCATTCCTCCAGCTCTCCTGAGTTAACAACTTGATTGGGTAATCCACCTAGCTATCACGTTTAACAAAAGCTTGGCTTTGCTACATCACTCAGAATAGTAAAATACTAAGCTGATTTATGGCTTAGAATAAATATTAGTAGAGTACCCTTCATTCAATTAACTTTTATAGTGTAGTTAGCAAAGATTGTTATTCTTTAAAATTTAATGTGACTTTTTTTCTGTGTGGTGGAATTTAAGCTTTTGTGGAATATTTTTATACCATGATTTTATTCTTGGTGATACTCTTATGCTTTTGATATCAGCTAGAAATGAAGCGCTATCTGAGCATAGCTATCTCACAGTGATCAGTTTGAGCAGCAGTTGTTTTCAGCTGAAATATTCTGTATAGATATGTAAATGGGGCTATATGCTTTTTCTGTTAAGTGCTTTGCTAAACTTAAATTTATTCTTGTTTCTATTTAATTTGATACTAAAATTAGTCCAAAATGGTAAGACTGAAAATATTTGCAGCACAATAAAATGTAGAAAAGACGGGAGAAAAATAAACATTTTAATTTGATCTTTGGCATTTTGAGACTCTGACTTACCAAATGGTGAATGAAAAGCTTTGGCAAAGCAGGGTTTGTGCATGTTCATCACTTTAGTTATCAAGTGACTAAATTAGTGACTTGGTGGTCACTGTCTGGTCTGCAGACCCCCAACAGCTATGTCTGAACACAGATCCAAAAGCACCTATTGTAATACCCAGTGAAAGCAGCTGAGCCAAGAGGGACATGCAGACACTCCTAGTAGCTGTTCAGCTGCTGGACCATCTGGAGGGGAAATAAAAGGCCTGAGCCAGGGGCCCTGGCATGGTGCTTGTTTATTATTTGGTTTTCCCTCACCAGGCTTTGTCCCCCTTTCACTCCCTCTGGCCCAGAACAGACGTCCCCTTTGGCTGGATGACATTCTAACAAGCTCCTTTCTATATCTTGGATGCGGGAAAGTTCATAAGTTCATGTATCCACTTCATGTTGGCCTTATGTTGGGGACTTCATCATTCCACCTGCACCTCCACCTCCACCTGTTCCAGTCCCAGTTGGCACTGTGACTTCCTCAGCCACAGTTGCCAAGCGGAGCAAAATAACACAGCTCTGTAGTGGACATTCTGGCAGGGTCTGCACATTTGGCAGCCTTGTTTTGAGTTATTTGGAAGGAAAATGCTCTGGGTAGTTCTTATTATGGGTTGTTACTGGGTGATAAATGTTTTGATTAATGGCTCTGTGCATCTGTCTCTTATTTAACCATCCCTAGTTAGAATTCTAAAATATTGCCCAGTGGCCCTTTTATTTCAGAGGGGTGGAAAAAGCTCTTGACATTTTGGTTGGGAAGGTAGATGGTTGCAGGGAGACTCGGATTTGTGGCAGGCTTTATAAAACTAGCATTGTTCTTCGCCATTTGAAGAAAGATTTTACGACTCCAAACCCAACTTTCTTATCTCTGAATAAAATTCCTGTCATTGGTGGGTGTCAGTTCGGCTTTGACTTTGGAAAGCATTGAATTGCACAGATTAGACACATTTAAGTGTTCTGGGAAATTAACAACTGTCAATTCCTGGACTTTGCCATTGTTGAAGGTAAGGGATTCTTCATGATCATTTTTACATACAAATTTATTACTTCCTTGCCCTAAACTCCAAAGATGCTTTATTAAAAATAAATGACTTATTCTGTGTATCCCTAATGCCTTGGAGGCTATAATTATTCAATCAAAGGTTCAAGGGCGGTAGGGAGGAGAAGCCCCCGCCACTCCCACTTACAACCTGAAGGAGTTTGTGGCCATCAGGGGTTCCATGTAGCAGAACAGGTGTTCTAGTACTTGGTACTGTTCAGTTGGTGAACACATAAAAGTGGAGCTAAGTGATTTGCCAGTATCATTTCAGTGGCCCCGTTCATGTGTTTTTATGTGTAGGATTGAGAGGTGGTGTAGTTTAAACTCACACCAGGGTTCCCCAGGTTCGTGCTGTGTCCTCGGACAAGTTGTAGACTTTTGCCAACCCCCGATTTCTAAATTTTAAATGGACATATGATATATACTTTAGAGTATTAGGAGGATTAAAGGAGATTATACAGGTAAAGTACTCTGCATAGGCCAGACTTTTAGTAAATGCTCAGAAATGTAAAAGAAATGGTTTCTTCTGAATTCCCAACTCTATTTTAGCCCTTTTGCTTTTGTTTCACATTAAACTTATCAGCAAGCTGCCTTTAAAGATTGAGGAAATATTGAACATCACCTGCTGCCATTACCATTGGGTAATACAACATTTTATTGTAATAATATGCACCTTGCCCATTCTTGTTTTCTGGATTCTGGTATTCTGCAGCTCCTGCTCTGTGTCTATTTATTTATTCATTTAAAAATATTTTATTTATCATTTTTAGAGAGATGGGAAGGGAGGGAGGCAGAGAGGGATTGAAACATTGATGTATGGTTGCTTTTCACCTACCTCCTGCTATAGACCTGGCTGGAGACCTGGCTTGCAACCTGGTTATGTACCCTGGCTGGGAATCGAACCAGCTACCTTTGGGTTCTCAGGCCGACACCTATCCAATGAGGCATGAGTTAGGGCCAAATGTTTTCTTATGAAAGAAATTGTATTTAGTGAAAACCCAGTGACCTTCCAAAGAGCAGGGCATGATACTTTATCAAATTCAAATGAATAAGATCAGGACTTCTCAGTACACTGTGAATTTAATGGCCCTCTTTCATTGGTTTAGGTGGACAAATCCCCAGCCCTCAAAAACAGTTTTAAAAAGGGAAGTGTTGGAATTTTTTTACTTTTGAGTTTTTTTAATATGCAAAATCAAGCAAGAACAGAATAGCCTGGCTTTTATGAGTTGGTCAGATGATAGCTCAAGGGATGATTCAGCTCAGAGAGTGAGTCTGAGGACTGTGGCAACCCTGAAAACCCCAGAGCATCTTGGGGACTCCCAGAAGATCTCAGCCAACAGTTAACTAACTGTCTCTCACTAAGTGACCCTCATTAGCCAAGACTTGGCCTTTTCTAAATTCCTAACTTTTGTGACTCTGTTTAGCTAACACAGTGGTGTTTCTTTGCTGATGCTTTTATGTTTACATAGCCATTCTCAGCTTATTTGGAAAACATTTACATGGTGATTAGTTAACCGTGAAAGTAGCCAGAGCCAGTAGTACCTTAGTAATAGATAATTAGGAGAAGAGATCTTTTTGATACCAGGATCCTGGACCAGAATGGTACCACTCCATGTCAATGATCGGCCTGTAAAATTGAGCTGTGAGCTAGGGCAGAGCTGAGTCCACCTGGTTCTGCTGAAACCCTTGGGATGATCGTGGTTCTGTTTTAGCTTGTCATAGTTTGAACAGTTGCTCGTGGAAAGAAATCCACACAACCCGGAGCATGACTGATTTGTATGGAAGGCTCTCATTTTCAGTTCTGGCCATGTTCAACATCTTAAATCACATACATGTTTCCTATGTTGTAATGATCTGCTCTGTGGAACATCGCCTCTAAATTAGAGTTTTCTGACCAGGGCTTGGTTGACTTAACGGTGCTGCTTTTAATAGTAGAATGGTGTTTGCAGGGGTTGGCAGGAGGGGGAAATGGGGAGTTGCTGTGCAGTGGGTATAGAGCTTGTCATGCAAGATGAAGAAGAGCTAGAGATCTGCTGGACAACAATGTGTATATGGTGAACAATACTGTACGGCACACTTCAAATTTTGATAGAGTGGATTTCCTGTTATGTGGTTCTTATTACAATAAAAAATTCTGTTGGCAAGATAAATAAGTTTTTTTAAAAGGTGCTGCTTTTTATAGTCAAGGGCTGGTTCTGAGGGCATTGTTTCAGATAGCTGAGGTCACCGTCTCAAGGGTGTGTGTCTTGTTTGTCTTCCATTGCATCATGGTGAAGATACTTCCAGGTGTGCAGGTATCAGGCTTTGATTGGAAGGGCTAACACGTTATAAATGAATTAATGTGCAAGCAAAAAACCAGTTTCATTCTTAAAGTAGGATATAGTTAGTATTTTATGATATATATGTTTAGCAAAAATAATTGTGAGAGTTATTGATGACTCCATGTTTCTACCAGTCCTGTGGAAAGCGGAAAAACAGAAGGTCTGGGGTTTGGATGTGTCAGAGAGATGGAAGACAGAATAACCAGGTGAACAGAGGTGAGATGACCTACATGGCCCCCTGAGATTCTGTAGGATTCATATGGCCTGTGGCTCCTTTGAATCTCCATGTTGGAAAGGGTGGAGTAGTTTTGTTTTGTCCTTTCTCTAGGCAACTAAGCATTACCTCAGCCTCCCTGGGACTAAGGCTAGCTGCAGGGAATACTCTTCCTGTCACCTCACGAAATTGCAGCAATGAAGTTAATTGAGTTGCCTTTTGAGGAACTCGTGTAAAAGGCTCTGGGGTCTCGTGTAAACAGGGAGGTGGTTTTGTATCAGATGTGTGCGTTCAGTGTTTCCTGCTGCAACCCTCTGGTCTAACTATGAAGAGGAACATCTAGGCTGCAGAAAGAGAAAATAAACAGCAGCTCATTCGAGCTAGTAGATTGCAGCATCTGGACAGGTTGTCTGGAGCTTGAGGACTCGTATGGGAGCTCTAGCCCTGCAGTTTGTTGATACTAACAGTTAACTTCATTTGAAATGACCGGATGTCAGAAGTGGCCTTTCACTGTCTTTAAGTCCTGGCCTAGATGAGCTGATAGAGGATTGCTCTTAGTCTTGAGTCTGCCAGACTGGCTGCCTGCCTGAGGGGGTACCTTTCTGCCTGCAAGACTCCTTCATTCTGGTAATGTTAGCCTGTGGTGACCTGACCTTGTTGGTGTGCCCCCCACCGCAGTGCCCCAAGGTGAGTGCATGGGGCAGCTCCACCAGCCAGGGCTGGGTCCGAGAGAGGCCAGTGGTCTTGCTGGTGGGTGTGCAGTGTTACCTCCTGCTGGCCCTTGTTAAGGTCCCAATCACCGTCATGAGGGGACCAGGGCATGCAGAGGATAAGGGTAGTGTGCTGAGGGGTGGCAACAGCAGGATTCCAGAGGCTGTCCCAACCTGTCCTTGTCTGTGTCCTGCATAGGTGAACGCTGTGGGCTATGGGATGGATGAGGTGGAACAGGACCAGCATGAGGCCCGACTCAAGGAGCTGTTTGACAGTTTTGACACCACGGGCACTGGGTCCCTGGGACAAGAGGAACTCACCGACCTTTGCCACATGTTGAGCTTGGAGGAGGTGGCCCCAGTGCTGCAAGAGACGCTGCTTCAGGACAACCTCTTGGGCAGGGTAAGACTGGGGAACAGCACAGGCAGTGGGAAGTGGGTACGGGTTCTGTCCTGGGGCTGGGGGTGGGGCAAACCACACTTCTTGCAACTGGTTTCTAACTTCCTGTCTGTGTGTGCCCTTAGCTCTTAACCTGAGAAAAGGACAGAATGTCATGGGTGTGATGTCGTAGTGCAGTGTGCTCAGGTGATGCAAGCCTGCTGTCATTTGTTCTCTGGAAAGGAGAGTATTGAACGTCTTAAATAGAGACAGAGAAAGAGTTAACAGGAGTGTTTCCCAATTTTTCTCGTCATCTTTGTGGAGCTTTTTATGGACTCCACTGTCATCCCAGAGACAGTGGGGAGGTGACAGATTTCCAGTGAAGAGAAGGGAAATGCAGTAAGGATACTGCCATTCATGGGAAAAGAAGGTTGCTGCTATGACTTTTATTTGCAGTAAAGCTCTTTCTTCTGTGGATTGTTTCTGGGGTGAAGTATTAATTACACTTTTCATCCAGGAAGTAAGACAGGAGGGTAAGTAAATACATTGCAGGCTCATTTCAAACCCAGCACTACTTGCCTCTAGCGGAGATATGTGTGTGCTGATGTTAATGTCTGCATTTGACAGCAAATTGTCATGTTTTCCCCATAGATCAGGTCATGGAGATGAGTAAGAGGTTCCTTTGGTTCCTTTTTTTCCCCCTTCTCTTTCTGTTAGTGGGAAGGATGTCTGATCCATCACAACCTGATATTGCCTCCAATTCTCATAATTAAGAGCAGCACTTGTGAATCTTGCTGTTCATTGTTTTTGAATGGATGAGAGGAGAAAATGGGCAATACTTTTTTAGTCTGTTGCTATCATTGTTGATACTTTGTAGACAGTAGTTTTTATCATGGGGTATAAATTGAGGAAGCAGACAGGAAGCTCGACTTTATTCCATTAACTGAACTCTCTTTATTTGACTTCATTTTCATTGTCTCTTAGCTGACTAGTTGGCTACATGACTTCAGATACCATATGATATATTGGCTGTCTGTGACATGAGGGTGGTCCACCCTGATATTAATACACAGAGGATGATATTCTCAAGGGCTTGGTCCCATGAATGTGGTAACTAACAGGGCTCACACTTAAAGAGAAAAATGTATGTAATTTTTTTGCAAAACTGGGATCATTCTTGGTCACTTTGAAGTAGTCACTTGTGAATACATGTGATTCCCCCAAAATGCTAAAAAAAATTGCTTTGAAAACAGTAAAAATGGGAGATTTGAGGATTAAACCATTTGCTTCTCATCACATAATGCACTCAGTTATTTTATTTTTTAGCTCTGCCTCAATCCCAAACACTTAGGGGAATGAAAACAATAGTGTTTCCCATTGTGGTCCTTGGAGGTCTCAGGCTTTTTGGTATGTGAGGAACAGTATGAAAGAGTGGATTTCTTTTAATGCTTATCAAAGCCTGAGAAGACATAATAGAACTTAAGGTTCCTTAAGAGGTTATGTTAGAGTCAGTGTAAATGTGGAAGCTTCTGCTGTAAACAGATCACACCTAGGCAGCAGGTTAGCAGTTTGCTCTCCACAGGTTGCACGTCTTTGCCCTCATTTGGCAGACTGAAATGGGAGCAGTTATCGATGGATTTGTTAATGGCTTGATACTATCAGCTTGCTTTTTAAATTTTTGCTGTTTGCCTGTGAGTAAGGAATACCTAAGTGATCTGTAGCATGATATTTACTTAGTGATCCTGTGATAAAAGTTAAATAGATGTCTGCATATTAATTTCTTGTGGGAGTTCCTGGTGATTGTCTTGAGAGCAGGGTTGGCATGAATGCAGTACTGTGAAATTTGCATGTTTTATGAAATTGAATTATTCGCTTCAGATGATCTCATAAATTTGGCCATATGCTGTTAAGACACTATATGGTCTATAATTTTAAGTCATAGGGGAAAACTCCTTAGAATTCATAGAAGCAACCCAAGTGCTATCACCTTGGCATATTGAGTAGGGTCCCAAGTTTTTTGTTTTTTGGTTTTTTTTTTAAAGAATTTATTATTTCCAGAGAGAAAGGAAGGGAGAGAGGCAGAGAGGGGGAGAGAAAGGGGGAGGTGCCTTTCACCTGTCTCCAGCCATGAACCTGGCTGGAGATCTGGCTTGCAACCTGGTTATGTGCCCTGGCTGGGGAATTGAACCAGCGACCTTTGGCCAGCACCTTATCCACTAGCCTGGGCCCAAGTTTTAAAATAAATTTTTAATGCCAGTCATTTTTCTTAGGTATAATTTTTAGAAAAAATCTTATAAGGGTTAGGAGTTTGGTTTAATAAAAAGGAGACAGAGGGGACTTGCAGTCAAGATGGAGGCATAGGTAGACATACTTTATCTTCCTGCACAACCATAAGAAGGATCACAACTAGACCTCAAAATAAAAAACACCCAGAACTGCCAGAAAATTGAACTATATGGAAGTCCAACAACCAAGGATTTTAAAAAAATATTCATCCAGACGGGTGGGAGGGGTGGAGCTGGGGAGCTGGGGTAGAGGGTGAGGGGTGTCTGACACTGTGTGACAGCGATGAGGCAGTGGTGGTCGGTGGAACAGGTGGTCCCACGTTCATATGTGGTGGATAAAAATTAGGAGGGATACCTGAGAAGCAAGCTATCTCAGCCTCGGACCATACTGTGTAGCCCAGGGTTCCAGTGGGGAAAATAAAGTCTTGTAACTTCTGGCTATAAAAACCAGTGTGGGTTGGGGTGGTAGAAGAGACTGCTTCTCCAGAGAGTCTATTTAAAGGGTCCACATGATCCTAGAACATATGTAAACCCACCCACTCTGGGAACCACCATGAGGGCAACAGCTAGAAGGGCACTGGTCACATATTGGAAGGGGGTGAAATGGCTGTAAATGGGGCAAATGCTGAGCACACCTCCAGCAGCCAGGCAGCGGTGTCCAGCACCCCCCCCCCCAACCACCACATGAGAGCCACAGAGCGGTATGAAGCAAGTGGCCCCACCATGGCAATTACCTAAGGGTTCACCCCATACAACTTAATAGGTGCTCTAAGACAGGGATCAAAACAGCTCTACTTAATACACAGAAACAAACACAGGAAGCCTGCCAAATTGAAGAGACAAAGAAATATGGCCCAAATGAAGGAATAAAACAAAACCCCAGAAAAAGAGCCAAATGAAACAGAGATAGCTGACTTATCAGATGCAGAGTGCAAAACACTGGTGATAAGCGTGGTCAGAGAATTTATTGAGTATGGCAAAAACATAAGGGAAGAAATGAAGGCTACACTAAGTGAAATAAAAAAAAAAACAAAAAACCCACAGGGAACCAATGGTGAAGGGAAGGAAGCCAGGGTTCAAATCAATGATTCAGAACATAATGAGATAAACATTTGACCAGAACATGAAGAAACAAGAAGTCAGGAAAACAAGGAGAAAATAAGAAGACTCTGGGACATCTCCAGTAGTGCCAATATCCAAATCAAAGGGATGCCAGAATGAGAACAGGAGAAAGAAATTGAAAATTTATTTGAAAAATAATGAAAGGAAATTTCCCTAATTTGGTGAAGTAAATGACATACAAGTCCAGGAAGCACAGAGAGTCCCAAATAAGCTAGACCCAAAGAGGACCTCACCAAGACATATCATAATTAAAATGCCAAAGATTAAAGATAAAGAGCGAATCTTAAAAGCAGCAAGAGGAAAGAAGATAGTTACTTACAAAACTGTCACCTGATTTCTTAAAAGAAACTTCGCAGACAAGAAGAGACTGGCAAGAAGTATTTGAAGTGATGAAAAGCAATGACCTACAACCTACAACAAGATTATTCCCTCCAGCAACACTGTCATTTAGAATCAAGGGGCAGATAAAGTGCTTCCCAGACAAGGTAAAACTAAAGAAGTATGTCATCATCGAGTCATTATTATATGAAATTTTAAAGGGACTTATTTAAGAAAAAGAACATCAAAACTATGAACATTAAAAAGACAACAAACTCACAGCTATCACCAACTGAATCTAAAAAATAAAAACCAAAACAAAGTAAGCAAACAACCAGAATTGGAAAAGAATCTTAGATATGGCAATCATATGGAGGGTTATTAGCAGAGAGGAGGGAGGCAAATGGGGGAAAAGGTACAGGGATGAAGAAGCCTAATTGGTAGGTACAAAATGGGGAGATATTAGGAATAGTATAGGAAATGAAGAGGTTGAAGAACTTATATGCAAAACCTATGGACATGAACTAAGGGTAGGGGGAGATTCCTGGAGGGAAGCAGGGTACCAGGCAGAGGAGTGCAACGGGGGAAATACTGGGACAACTAATAGCATAATCAATAAAATATACATAGAAAAAACCCAGGAGAATGAAATAGCATGACAACTTAAATATATTCATCTAGTCATTAATTCAACAAATATGTATTGTTGTATGTCCTGTATGTCAGGCATTCTACCAGTCTTATGTGTGCAACATAGGTTTGTTGTTAACTACAGTTTTCCATTAAATGGTTCTTGGATACATTAATACCCATCAACTTCTTGGATGCTTATGGTTTTAATTTTATCCTCGAAATCTTAGTGAGTATAGTGTTTATCTTTTTTTTTTAAAAAAGTTTTTATTTATTATTTTTGGAGAGAGAGGGGAAGGGAAAGAGGGAGAGAGACATCAATGCATGGTTATGTTTCACCTGCCTCCAGCTATGGACCTGGCTGGAGACCTGGCTTGCAACCTCATTATGTGCCCTGGCTGGGAATTGAACCATCGACCTTTGGGTTCACAGGGCAGTGCCTTATCCACTGTGCCACCAGCCAGGGTGCAAGTATAGTTTTTAAATAAAACAAATCCTTTAAGTTTACCTTTATTGGAATTGGGCTCAATTAACCTTCTTTTCTTGAAAATAAATAGGATTTAAAAATCACTCTCCCCCTCAACTAAGAACATGAATATCATCTGTTTATTTTGTTATTTTTTTAATTGATTTTTGGCCCTGGCTAATAGCACAGTGGATAAGGCACCAGCCTGCAAACCCAAAGGTCACTGGTTCAGTTCCCCAGCCAGGGCACATAATCAGGTTACAAGCCAGGTCTCCAGCCAGGTTTGTGGCTGGAGGCAGGTGAAAGACAACAAAACATTGATGTTTCTCTCCCTCTCTGCCTCTCTCCCTTCCTCTCTCTCTGGAAATAATAAATAAAATCTTAAAAGAAAATGGATTTTTAATGACTTTTTATTTTTTCTTAAAGCCTGATGTTTCTTTTGACAGCTGTTAAGGAAAGTAACTTAAATTGACCTGCCATTCCATGCATTTTACTAATAGACCATTTACCCCCAAATTCTTTCAATTTATCTTCTGGATCTTGCTTTATAACTTGAAGCCATATTTCCCTGACCACACTAGGTTTACAGGGTGGGGCCAAAGTAGGTTTACAATTCAAAACACAGTTTATTTTTGTATTATTATTTATTAATTACTATATTATTTTCCATACAAACAACTCTAAACCTACTTTTGTTTCACCCTATATGTAACTGAAAAGATTGTGAATCACCAATTTGAAGGAAAGAGGACATTGCTGGTAGGTACTTCCTACTAGTTTATCAAAAGAGCTTTATTCATGCTTTTGTCACAGTTAAGCAACTGTTTAATGTGTGGGATCCTAAGACAAGGGATTCCTCAAGACTTTGAAGAGTTTATAGTCTGGTCATGTAATGCACCTGACACATGAGTAGTCCTGGGAGCAAATACCACAAACATTTAAAATGGAACCACATTAACTCTGTTATAAAACTAAGTTTTCATTCAAGCATTCAATGCCCATTGTAGGTGTCTTTTAAATGATGTTTTCATATGCCTTTGTATCTTTTTTATTAGAAATATGGACATACAAATGACCATGTACCTTGGTTTTATTGAAGTTTTTAACTATATCCTATTTTAAAAATGCACTTTCTTTTCATAATGGAATATACCAACGTTGAGACAGAACAGGCCCCTGGGATGCTGATGAGTTTCCTTGCTATATTCTTTAACATGAATCTGGATCTGAAGGGCCCCATGTACTTGGCGTTCTCTAGAATCAGAATAAGCCACCTGGAAGCAGAACTCACCGTTGGCTTCCAAATAGTTCCATAGGTAGGTAGACTTTGTCATCAAAGGCACTTTAAAATTTTTTAGTATTAAAATCTGTAGCTGTATAAATGTATACTTTAGTTCTGCTTTCCCACATTTCCTTTTAAAGTGCTTAGGGTTCTTCTCTAAATGTCAACATTAATTTACATGGAGGACGGCTGTTTGTCGTTTCTAATTCATTAAAAGCTTTTTAAGATTTCTTTCTCTTATGCACATTTCAACTATTTGAAAAATAAGTCAGAAATACAGAAGTACTTTATTTGAACTTGTTCTCTGTGTGCAAAATTACACTTAGTCGTCAAATAGTGCTTATGTATAACTATACTACATTCATGCTCCTGTTTCATATTATTGATCTGAACCTTTTTGGACTCATTAGAGGGAATGATGGAAACATTTCTCATTGCATCTCTTAAAGGTCTGAACCTTTGCTGTACCTTACTGTTTAACCACCAAGAGTAACCTGAAATAGTGAAATGGATATTTTCTGATTCCTATGTTGATCTTGTGATTCTGAATATCTCTCCATATTCCCCAACCTCTCTCTCTCTCTTTTTTTTTTTTTTTTTTTGTACAACAATCTTATCTAGGGTTGAATTAAACTCCTGAGGGTCTCTGGTTCCCATTTGTAAACAAGAAGGCATTCTGAGTCAGGGGCAACAAGACTTGTTTCCATTCTGTATTAATATTTTCTTGTTAAATTCATTGCAAAATTAACTTTGGTTTTGTGTATTGTGAACCTTGAATCTCTCAGAGGTATTTAGTTTGACAAAAGCAGGGGCACAGGGGAGAGCTGTTAGGAAGGTCTTCTGCTATCAGCAAGAGTTGGGAACAAGTATGAAAAAGCTATTTTCAGCCCTGGCTGCTGGCTCAGTGGATTGGCACCGGCTTGCAAACCCAAAGGTTGCTGGTTCAGTTCCCTGGTCAGGGCACATAACCAGGTTGCAAGCCAGGTCTCCAGCCAGGTTTGTGGCTGGAGGCAGGTGAAAGGCAGCCACATATTGATGCTTCTCTCCCTTTCTTCCTCCCTCCCTGCCCTTCTCTCTAAAAATAATAAATAAAATCTTAAAAAAAAAAAAAAAGACTAGAATATCACTTAAAAAAAAAGTGCTATTCCCTTCTACCTACTTTATTTCAGTAATGATCATCTCTTTCACCAGAGAAAGTATGGTCAGAAATACTCATTAAATTTTTATAATATTCCAGTAATACTTTTATGAATCATCTTGTCTGGATGAGGGGATTTAAAGTTCTTCAGCATTCATCACAGATTTTTAGATTTACATAATAATTTGTATGACAGAGAAACTAGGGATCCAGAACTTGGGAAAACATAGTGACATGCCCAAAGTCAGGCAATGCACTTGAAACAGCACTGGAATGGAAACCCAGATTTCCCAGCTCCTGAGTGTGACTGCATGTCTCCACAGCCTCCTTGGACTGCAAACATGCAAAAATGAATCTCATTCTCTATCCAACTTCAGGAGAACCCCATTCCTGCTACCACATCAAGACAGAATAGTATTAAGGCAGTCTTTGGAGTCAGATCTGGTGCAAGGGGAAAGATAATACCCTTTTTTGTAAGATTGTGATGAAGGTTGACATAGATCATGTATATCAAAGACACCCTAGGGCCAGGTGCACAGTTAACTACTGTGTTCTATACCTTCTTTCTTCTCTTACATACCTAGAAAAGGTCTTTGATAAACAATGAGTTCCAAGCAATGATTTTCTGAGGAGTCTCCTTGGACTAGAAAATGGATTTGCCAGCAACTCATGTGGTGGTGGTTTCATATATTTCCATCCATAGGCAGGGTTCCCTGGATCAGTTTTGGAGTACAACTTCATACAGTTGCTTCAGGGTTTTAAAACTTGCCTTGTCAAATGGCCTTTGCCTCTCTTGACATTGTCTGCCAGAAATTACTTACTAAGCTACAATAACTTTAATGTTTTATTTAGAATATAATATTTTATAGCTATGTCTTTCATTTGAAACTATGTCTTCTTGTGCATCCATGTCATTTCTCTTTACATAGTGCTGGAAACATTTTTTCCTCTGCTCTGGCCTTCTGAGGAGTCCATACTTCTATACCTATTTCAACTAACAATGGTTTAAATGTCCTCTCATTGACTTCCCTTCATGTTACTAGATACAAAGCTCCTTCACAAGAAGATAGTCACATGAGCCTTTGTCTTGTTTGACAATATCTATCTGTTGAATACTGACTTGAGTTCTCATTTTGGGTCTGTTTGAAGTACTGCCTGCACACATATGGAAACCATGCATTTGATCTCCAAGATTGCACAAGATGATTTTATGCAACGTGAGGTTCCTTATTTTACTTCCTGTTGCAGTTGTGTGTGTGTGGTTTAAAATAGCATTTATTTCTTATGTTAATTTTTTTAATCAGAAAGGTACATTTTGTTTCTGAAAAAGCATTCATATGAAATTTGGAGAGCAAAAGTGATGAGGTAAATTCCTGTTAAGCAGTTGTGACACATGACAAAAAATAATCAGACTTGACTGGTCTTTCTGTTAATTTGGTTTAAATCCATGTGTGTTTTCAGTCAGTCATGTAATTTTCCCATGGCTGCAAAATGCCCTTTGAGGCATGCAAGATATAGGAATGCTTATAAAATGAGTAGCAGCAATTATTATTTAAATGAGGAGGTACCAGCTGGGGGATACCTTGTGAGATTTAATTGCGTTGTATATTTGAGATGATTTCTAAATTCTAACATAATACAATAGTAAAACTCCCTCAGAAGAGAAAAAAATGGTACTTAAAAATTCCAGTTACTGAAGTTAGTAGGCCCTCTGATACACATTTCTTCACAAGAGAGGGCACTTATTATCATTTTGGTTCTAGGTTGTGACCTTAGGGGTTTTCTTGCCACAGCAGTATTCATGAGCTTTGATGGAAAATAGCAGTCACCTGCCTCTGTTAGAGGGCTGTCTTCTTGGAAGATACGGAATTTACTGCTGTTTAAACTGGAGGGTCCAGTGTTTATATGCTTTTGCAAGAACTAAAATAAAGGTCAATTTAAGAATTAGAGATGTTCCAGGATTTTTTTGAGGTTACATTGGTTACTAAATACATAAATTTCAGTGTACAGCACCATCTGTGTGCATCAGAACATGCTCATCACCAAAAGTCTGGTTTCCACCTATTACCTTATAGTTGGCCCCTTTGACCATTTTGCTTCCCTCACTGCTCCAGTGGTTTTGATCAGTTTGCCAGGTTTTCATTTCTGCATTTTTAGATTTTGTGTCACCCAGATAGACATTGTTAGATTATGAAGAATCTCTGAGTTAATAGTCACGTTTAGTATTTTATACATCCTTCTCTTTTAAATGTGGCCAATTTAATACATTTTTTCCTTTTTTTAAATTTAATTTTATTGTTGTTGTATTACATCGATCCCCTTTTTGCTCCCCTCTGTCCCCTTCCCCGCCCACCCATTCCCCCCACTAAGTCGATCCCACATGTTGTCCATGTCCATGGTTCTTCCATACTAGGTTCTTGTCTAAACTGTTCCCCTTCTTTGCCTCTTTCTCCCCCCTCCCCTTCCCCCCTTCCCCCAATTTAATACATTTTAAGTCCATTTTAGAAAACTTTAAGCTCTACCTGTGAATATCTTGGTGAAGCCAAATGTCACCTAATGTCCCTATTTTCCTCCCTGCTGGCCAGGCAGGATTTGCTCATTTATCAGAGGCCCCTACCAGCTTATGTTTGTCTGTCTCAGAACACACCAGGTTCTACCTGGTAGTTACTAATAAACTTTCTTCTTTCTTCTCCTTTCTGCCCTCCCACACCCTGGAGTGTAGCTGGTGAACCCCTTGAGGGCAGAAGTCTCGTACCTCTTAATCTTGCCTCCTCTGAAGCAAGTGGACTGCTTTATACTTAGTGGCCTTGTGTCAAGTTGAGGACATGACTTGGAGCCGCAGAGGGATTTCCTGGAGAGGTTAGACTAGGAATGCAGCAGCTTGGGACCGACAGGGTGGCTGCACTTGAACATGTTTGGATAGAAGGCCTGGTTCTCCAGTAACCCCTTCCCTCCAAGATGTGTGGCCTTGGGCAAGGCCTGGGCCTGCTCTGAGCCTCTCTCATTGATTCTAAGGAGGGATGCCTGTCTTGGCCACCTCATGTGGATGCTGTGAGAGTCAAATGACCAAATGCCCAGGACAGAAAACCTATGTTATAATACCCTTATTCATTTAGCATTATTCAAGACCAACATTAATAAAAATTTTCTAATAGCTAGACCTCATACTTCAATTAATTGCAGACTTTATTTTCTTTAAAGGTTAATCATTGAGGATTAAAAATTAAAAAATATTTTCTATTCTGTCTTTTTTTAAAAAAGATTTTTATTTAATATTTTTAGAGAGAGGCGAAGGGAGAGAGGCATCAATGTATGGTTGCCTTTCACCTGCCTCCAGCTACAGACCTGACTGGAGACCTGGCTTACAACCTGATTATATGCCCTGGCTGGGAATTGAACCTGTGACCTTTGGGTTTGCAGGCTGGTACTTATCCACTGTGCTACCAGCCAGGGTGAGGATTAAAATTTTTTAAATTTATGTCTTACCCTATTAAAGAGTATGTTAAATATTATAAGGTTTTTCTTGATCATTTAAATCTTCTTGGTCTCTCACTTATTCTATAAGAGTGATACCCTCAGGATTTATTTAGCAGCACATAGATCCTTGCCCCAACACTAAGTAATCCCAGCCTATTAGGTTTTGAGGGCATGTGCCTGTTTAAATGTAATTTATATAGTCTTTAGAAATAGTCTGTTCAAGTACAAAATGCTAATACTTTATTTTTGTTAGAGGGAGGATAGTTTCCTCTTCTCTGATATGTCAATAGTTATTGTTTGTACTTGCCTTGGAGCACCTCTGTCTTTTATTTGCTGCTTGTAATCTTCAGTGGGTTAGGAAGCAGGATAATGAAGCTTTAAATAAATCAGGTCAAGTGATATTGAAGAGCTTCTGAGCTGGGTCTGTGGCATTTTCTATGAGAAGACTGGGCTTCATGGCGCTGCCCTTGGCTTTGGACACCACCTGCGCATTGCCCGATGGTCTATTATACTCGGGTTGCGGAGGCTGGGAGATAAGCAACTGCCACGTAAATGAGGACAATACTGTCCCAGAAGCTGGTGCGTTTGAGTGAGGCCTAAGCATCCCTTAAATGTGGTGTAATAGAGCCTGGGAATTAGATTAACATTAACTTCCAGACTATAGCCATTTTTGTTATTTTTCAGGGGGAGTAAAATTGAAATACAGAGACCCCTGGGTGATTTTCATGGCTAACACTCACTGAATTGAACTGCTGGACAAAATTCAAAAGGTCTTTTTCCAGTTACCACTACCAGAAAACTTCTCTCTTTCGAAGACCTGGCAGAGACCCCAGAGACAACTATAAAACATTTGCAAGTCTCAAGGCAAGCCCAGCCTTTTGAAACAGGAGCCTCTTTCTGTTCAATGCGTAACAGTGGCAGCAAGAGACTTAGGCTTCTTTCAGGTCATCTCCATTAGTATCTTAAGACAGAGGAAAAAAAGAGGAGAAACCCAGAGTTGGGGGTCCCTAAACATAGCAGCCTGGGTCATTTTCTCCATGCTGGACAACTGCGCAGATCCTGGGGGAGAGGTAGGCTCCAGGGCTTCCCTGCTGGTACCCCTGACACTCCCACTCAGCTCTCTTGGTTACTCTCATGGCCAGTTGCCTTGCTTGAGAGTGTAGCCCTGTTTCTCTGTAAAAGTGGTGGTAGCAGCCATTCCACTACTATCCCTGTTAGTAATGTTAATTTCTGCTTGCCGAGTACCTAATAAGGCCCAGGGAGTTCTAAACACTTGACCAGACTCTCAATTTTATCTCCCTAACTCAGCTATGAAGGATGTGGTATTATAAATGACAAAACACATGCAATGCTCTTGCACAGTACCTCCTGTGACATTTCCTGAGAACTTGTGTTTCAAGGTGGCAGGGATCTTTGTCACCCCTTCACTGCTGTGTCACCAGAGCCTAGGACAGTGCTTGGAGCATGGAGCTGTTCAATAAATGTTTTCTGAATGAATCATAAATATTAGTTGTTAATTCCCACTTTTACAGATGGGCAAACTGAAGCTCAGGTAGGTTTAGTAATTTAGCTTACAAAAGGAAGTGAGTAACTGAACCAGGATCAGAACCTAAAGTTTGTGCCCCTAACGCTTCTGCTGCCCCCCTACCCTACCCTGATTCTGACAGGAAATAGTAAATGCCTGAAGTTGCCCCTGAGTGGGAGAGCTCTTGGGTAAGTGATACCTGTGGACTAAAGGTGGCTTTGCTCCTAAGAACTTGAGCTGGGATGGCGCAGTGCCTGAGCCTACCTTGTACTTTGGAAGTCAGCAAGGCCTGCCCTTCTTCCCTTCCCCAGGCTTCTTAGCCATCTGTAAAACCTAATTAGCGCAGCTTACATTTTTACAGTCTTTTAACCCTTTCATTGGTTGTATGACCCTATTTCCTTGACACATTTCTGCTCTGGTTCTGTAGATTATGCTGGTCTTTATAGTGTGCGTGAACTAAAGAAATATGATTTTGGAATGTAATTCCAATTAAACAAAACTATCATAGTAGGGAACTCACAAATACTTTGGGAGAATCTGTAAATTGCAATGTACATACAATTTTATGACAGGAATCTCAACGGATCCCTCTCCTTTGCTTTGATTTGCTTGGATAAGACATTATAAGATTTTTCTTCCATTGTTTAGATAACTAATGAGGCTTGTTACTTTTCCAATTTTAATTTCAAAGCATTTCTTTTACGTTACCTATATTTAAACTTCTACACACTGTTTTATAATGTCCAAAGGAGACTCAGAACAGCACAGATTACAAATTGACTAATTTTGTGCTTACATATGGGCTTCTATATACGTAGTTAGATGCCACATTATTAAGCTAGAATGATGGTGAGAAGAAATACCATCTCGCCCTTCTGCCCTGTGTAACTTTACATTTTAGAAAAGTATAGTTGGCCATAAAGAAAACCCTTTTACCCCTTTAACCAAAGTGATATCTCAACCTTGAGTATTTACTTAAATAAAACTCAAACTTTTTCCTACTTCAGTCAAAGTAAGTGTGATTTATTTCAGAGTTCAGGAAAATGCTTTCCTTTTTATCCTTTGTGTTTGCTATTGATTTCTGCTTGTTTTTAGATTTGTAGAGGCCTTGGGAGATAAATATTACATACCTGCTACAGGCAAGACTATACCTGCTTCAAGTCATCCTCAAAAGATAACTTCTTTCTAGAATATCTTAAGAGATGAGAACATCTTTGGGGTATCATTACCATGGATCATTACTTGGGAAGTTTTTCCTTATATCTAACCCAACATCTTTGTCTTCTGGTCTTGTTCAGGAAAATAAAAGAAATTAAGAGCTCAGGTCCTGGCTGGTGGCTCAGTGGATAGGCACCAGCCTGCAAACCCAAAGGTTGCTTGTTCGATTCCTAGCCAGGGCAACATAACTAGGTTGCAAACCAGGTCTCCAGCCAGGTCTGTAGCTGGAGGCAGGTGAAAGGCAACCATACATTGATGTTTCTCTCCCTCTTTTCTTCTATCCCTTCCCCTCTCTCTGAAAAATAATAAATAAAATCTTAAAAAAAAAATCAAAACACATCTTTGCGTTTATAAAGAAGGTTTTGCTATATAGCTTTTCCCCCTCAGGGCTGAATAAATATTAATAATGATATTAGCATTTCTGATACCATGGTGTCAGAAGTAATCAGCCCATTTTCCTTTAGTGCTTTAGAGAAACGAAGGAAAAAAGGGAACAAAAGCAGGTCATGACTTACATCAAAGCTCTCAGGATGCTAATGATTGGTTCTGGTACTTTGTGTGTAGATAGATCTGTTGTTTTAAAACTATGAAAACTATTTTGAACTTATTTTAATTGCTTTTTTAGGTACATTTTGACCAATTTAAAGAAGCATTAATACTTATCTTGTCTAGAACTCTATCAAATGAAGAACACTTTCAAGAACCAGGTAAGGACTAACTTGTCTTCTCTATGTTGCCCTTTAAAAGTTGTGCAGGGAAGAATTTGGGGACCTTGAAGTATGTCTGTGAAAGATTTGGAGCATCTGCCTTTCACAGATTAAGCAGTTATTTTCAGTGACTTGTCTTTTGATATTATTATAAAAACCTTGCAGCTGTTGAGCACTAAAATGAGACTTCCCTTACAACAACAGTGAATTATGGAAGAAATAATTGATTGTTCCTAGACAATGTGTCAGATGGTGTGGCAATAACTCACTCCTGGAGTGAGCATCTTCCTTCATCCTTATTTCCTGTGCACGTGGAAGAACACGAACTGGGGGGCAAAGAGGGTTGCCTGAAAGAAGAAGGGTGGCCAATCTAGAGATAAGTTTATTTAGTCTGAGTGAATGGATAGCCCTCCACTGTAGATATTACTACGTTATATTATAATTGTTTATCTCCTCTCAAGTGATAATTCCTTGGGGACCATTTGATTCATTTTTGTATTTTCAGGGCTTAGTAGAACACTTAACCCATAGGAACTACTCAAATGTTATGACTTTAATATACTTCATTGATTTTTAAAAAAAAGGCATCATAGATTATAAAACATGTTATTTTATATGTCTCTAAGAAGAAAAATGGTTACAAATTAGGGTAAAATGCCATTTTTTTTAGGACATCCTAATTTAAGTGTTCAAATTTAGGTGTGTGTGTGTATATGTGAGTGTTTTAGAATTGATAAATTATGGTAAGTAAGCAGAAGTTTAAAGATGTTAAAATTTGTATTAAATAAGTACAGTTCATTTTAATCAAATCATTGGTTTTTGGACTAGGGCTGGGGATTGATTATCAGGGTGTAAGAGGGAACTTGGAGGTGATGAAACTGTTTAATATTTGCCTGTAGTGGTAGTTACTGATTTCATAAGTTTTTCCAACTCATAAAATCATGTGCCAAAAGATTGAAATTTACTCAGTGTACATTATACCTTAATAAACCCTACTTTTAAAAGAAGAACATCAAAAATACAGTCCAGTTTTTGAGACCGAGGGGAAATCGTTAGTATGTTGTGGCTATAAGGAGCCATTCAGTGTGACCTATTTAGACGAAGCACAGATGGGGACTCATTTCTGATCCTCACAGTGATCCAGTTCTTCATTGCTCTGTCTGAAGGACTCCAGATTTGTGTCACAAACTCTGTGTTCAGCACTGTTTGGACTCTGGACCGAGTCTCCCCTTTTTTGCCTATGGTGACCACCCCTAGGAAGTTTGTCCTTAACTTGAGGCTTGCCAGAGCCTTCTGGAAGCCCACAGTGAGCCTGGAAGGGATGCTGTTGTCCTAATTGTCTTCCCAAGGGTTTCCAGACTTATATTAGAATTTCTTTAGGTGACTGCTGCTGGAACATGGACTTTTGTTCTTATGGGGTCTCATTTTATTGATGTTTTTCCTTATTTAAGGTTGTCTGTCATTTTGATCACAACAGTGCGATATCTGGAGATCTTGATTAGAACTCTGGTGATGTCATCATATTTTAGTAACCAAGAGCATAGGTAGCATAAGCATACATGTTATGTTCTCCTCTGGGCGTTCGTGTGGGTTTGGCAGGGGCGGCCTTGCCACTAGTCCACATGACCCTTTTGCTGCCCTTTTGCTGCCCTTTCTTCAAAACCTGCACTGTGCCTTGCTAGAAAACTGTCATAATAAATATGCAGATTTATGGTGACTGCCAATGTGAAGGGTGCTCCCTAGAGTTGTGCAGTGCTGGGACCTAAGTGATGGGATGAGGACACAGACAGTGGTTGGCTGAGCTTGGTAATAGCAAAGAAGTAGTAGTAATGAATCTGGCTCCAGGTGATGACTTCAGAGTCCTGTGCGGCCAAGACCCCAAGACTGTAACTTGGACTAGCCTTCCAGGACAGCACACAGAAGGGATTTCTATAGTTTTGCCCTGTGCTCTGTCCTCTGGGAAGGCTGGAGCGAACCTTGTTGCAGATCTGCCCTAAATCTGTGTAATGAAGCAACAGAGTACTTATGGGTAGCATTTCATCCAGCATTTATGTTACTTTGCTGGCATTTGGTCTGGCAGGCTAATGTCTAGGTTGGAGCCACTGACTTTGGAGTGTTTTATCTCATAGGAGGCAGCAAGTCAGCCCTTCCTCCCACGTTCCCTGCATTGTTCCTGAGCATCTCTGCTTTTTCTGATTTTGCCTTTCTCTGTCTGGACCTTGTGTTGGGGATCCTGCGGTTCTTTCTCCTTAAACCGTCTCCCACTCACTCTGAAATGCGATTCCACCCACAGGCTGACTGGCTCGCAAGAGACAGAGAAACAAGGGTCAGGACTCAAATACAGCATGTAAAAAGGCCGCCTGAATACAGCTCCCACCTTCCCCTTTAGAAAGAAAACTATGGCTTAAATCATAGACCATATCATTGCCAGGCTGGAGAGAGGGACATAGCTTAGATGGGGTCCACAGGTAGTGGTAGAAGAGGAGGCTGACACTGTATTGCCAAGAGATGTCACTTTAGGAACCTCCAGTGTAAGGGTTTTAACCCTCCAATGGCTAAGGTGGGAATAATTGGGCCTTCAGTGCAGCCTGGCCAGAGAGATGCTGAAGTGGCCAGAGCAGGAGGGGGTGAGTAAGAGCAAGTTTTGCCTGATCATTAGTGATTGGGAGGCCTGTGCTCTTAGTCTTGTTTGCCTCTTCAGTACTTGAGTCACCTTCTACCATAAAGGCTATGGTATTTTTTTCTTGCTTTTTGATATCAGTGGACTTACTAGACTTTGAAAGGTGACTGAAAACATAGACCATAGTGCCTATGTAGTCATGAATTGATATTTTGTAACATCTAAGATTTTTATACATTAAAGATGCTGTACCAGACCATAATATAGAAAAGCCAACTTGATATGGTGGAAAGAGCCTTGAGCCAAGAGTTATGAAAGACCATGCCTGCTCTTTTGGTTGGCCTTACGTATGTCATGACCTCTGTGGTCTTCGGTGGTCACTTTGCATGTAAAAGTGGTGGTACTAAAAAAATACTTAAAATACATCTGGCTCCAAGATTTCATTGTGTTGTCTTCTAATATCTGAATGACCTTACCTAATTTTATGAAAAAATTTAGCTTTCTGTTTCTGTAAGATTTTATCTAACATAAATTGACACTGTAACATTTTGTTTCCTAAGGATAATGTCCAGTACATAACATACACTTATATACCTCCAATAAAAGGCAGTTATGTATAAATAATACAAATACAAAGCTATAATAATATTTGAGAAGAGATTGAATTAAGTCATTTCCATTGTCTTGGGTTCTGCTATTTATAAGTTCTCTGAGGTACAGTTTATTTTTTTATCTTCACCCAAGAATAAGCTTATGGATTTTAGAGAGTGAGGAAAAGGGAGAGTGAGAGGAGAGAAATATTGATGTGAGAGAGAAATAAATGGTCATTGTTTGCCTCATACGTGGCCAACTGGGCACCAAACCTGCAACATGGGTGTGTACTCTGACCAGGAATCGAATCTGTGATCTTCCAGTTTACAGGAGGGTGCTTCAGCTGATGGAGTCATACCAGCCAGGACCAGTTTCTTTATTTTCAGTTAGAGGCTAGATTATTTTCAGCATATTTTAACTCTAATATTCATGATTCTAAATCTTAGGGGAGAGTCTTTTCTTTAAAAAAGCAAAAATAACCACAACAGTACAATACAATGAAAATACTGAAATTCAGATAGGACAGAAAAATGGGTCGTGGTTGTTAGGGACTCCTTTGTAGATTCCAAACTGATTAACATTGCCAGCAGCATAACTCCCTCATATCTACATCTACGACTTAATTTTTTAATTATTTTCCTGGAATAAGCAAGGGACAACAACTTAATTATTAGTCATTTATTCAGTTTGCTGCAGCCTTGGATTATAGGATTTTTGTGATGGAAATACTGGCACAGGTTGTAAGCTACATGGCATCGACATATTGTCTGGATCTGCTCTCCAGAGATTTTTGTCCTTGTTTGATGCATCTTGCGTTAGAGTTCTATTTGTAGTCAATGTTAGCATAATGCAGGTAGCCTTCTCTTTCTCTGATATAGCTAATGTGAAATATTTTCCCTTTGTTTATGTAGTGAGGGGAAAAAAAGCATAGGTTTGGAAAAGCCAAATTATTAGAAAAATAAGACTAGGCATGGTTTTGGTGCAGATGATTGGGTTTTTGGTAGTAAATGTTACTAATTCCAGATCCCACATTAATTTGAATTATTTCTTTATATTTTGAGGAAGCTACGACTATAATGAACAGATACCTTTCATTTATTCAGCTGATCTGCATCGAAGTGGATCTGATGACAAGACTTTGGGCTAGATCCTGAATTACAAAGATTGAAGATTTGTGTTTGCAACTATTTGTGTAATCAGAGGCCTTGGGCTGGGCCATTCTATGTATTTTTAGGAGTTATTATATACAGATGGCCCAATAGGCATGTTCTGTTGACCTTTCTTTGGCTCTGTAAGATAAGGAAGAATTTAATCTCCTATTCCCTTGGTATCTAAGAGATGCTAACAGTGAGGACTGGAACATTTCTCCACAAATTAAGCACGAAATAAAACCCCTACCACTATCACCACTACCAACAGAGGAGGGTGTGGGATGTCGGGTCATGAGGTCAAGAGGAATAGGAAACACTCATACACAGTGGTGGTCAGGTAAAACAGTAGGCACCAAAAACTTTCAAAATACCTTTGGCTAATCAATGCTACTCTCATATATTTTATATTATAGAAATAATTACAGATGTGCACAAAGATATAGATATAAGAATCATTATTTAAAATAGTGAACAAATATATCAAACATAAATATTTGAAAGTGTATTGGTTAGGCAAATTATGATTCATTATGTGTATCAAAGACTAAGCAGCTATTAAACTAAAAGGCAGTCCTTTAAAAAATATAAAAATATTTCATTGTGGTTTTAACTTGCAACTCTCTGATGGCTAGTGATGTTGAGCAATTTTTCATATGTCTATGGGCCCTCTGTATGTCTTCCTTGGAGAAGTGTCTATTCAGGTCCTTTGCCGATTTTTAAATTGGATTGTTTGTCTTCCTAGTGTTGAGTTATATAATTTCTTTACTTATTTTGGAAATTAATGCCTTATTCTATGTATTATTGGTAAATGTTTTCCTACCATATAGCGGGTTCCATTTTCATTTTGATGATGGTTTCTTTGGTTGTGCAGAAGCTTTTTAGTTTAATATAGTCCCATTTGTTTATTTTTTTCTTTATTTACCTTGCTCTAGAGGATATACCAGCAAAAATATTGCTATACAAGATATCTGAAATTTTACTGCTTATGTTTTCCTCTAGGATTTTTATGGTATTGTGACTTATATTTAAGTCTTTTATCCATTTTTACTTCTTTCTGGTGTATGGTGTAGTTGGTGGTCTAGTTTCATTTTTTGTGTGTGCCTGTCCTATTTTCCCAGTACTATTTACTTAAATAGACTGTCCTTACTCCATTGTGTGCTCTTGCCTTCTTTGTCAAATATTAATTGATCATAAATGTGTGGGTTTATTTCTGGATGCTATGTTCTGTCTGTTCCATTGATCTATATCATCTCACTCCTGTGAAAATGACTATCATTAATAAATGAACAAACTACAAGTGCTGGTGAGGATGTGGAGAAAAGGGAACCTTAGTGCACTGCTGGTGAAAATGCAGACTGGTTCAGCCACTGTGGAAAACAGTATGGAGGTGTGTCAAAAAATTAAAATGGGCCCTGGCTGGTGGCACAGTGGAATAAGAAATAAGACACTGGCCTGTGAACCCAAGGATCACTGGTTCGATTCCCCAGCTAGGGCACATGACCAGGTTGCAGGCCAGTTCTCCAGCCAGGTCCATGGCTGGAGGCAGGTGAAAGGCAGCCATACATAGATGTCTCTCTTCTCTGCCTCTCTCCCTGCCCCTCTCTCTAAAAATAATTTTAAGAAATTAAAAAAAAATTAAAATGGAACTGCCTTTTGACCCAGTCATTCTACTTCTGCAAATATATCCTAAGAATCCTGAAACAGTAATTCAAAATAATATATGCACCGCTATGTCCATAGCAGTGTTGTTTACAGTAGCCAAGATCTAGAAACAGCCTAAGTGCCTATCAGTAAATGAATGGATAAAAAAAGCTGTGGTATATTTACACAATAGAGTACTGCACAGCAGTACAAAAGAAGTAACTCTTACTTTTTGTGATAGCATAGATGGACCTGGAGACTATTATGTTAAGTGAAGTAAGCCAGTCAGTGAAAGACAAATACCACATGATCTCACTTATATGTGGAATCTAATAAACTAAATAAGCTAGCAAGCAAAATAGAGTCAGAGGCATGGAAACATGGAACATGCTGATAGCTGTATAAGAGGTGAGGTTGGGGTGGGGACTGGTTGAAAGAAGGTGAAGGGATAGCCAAAAACATATATGCATGACTTACAAACATGGGCAATGGTGTGGGGATTGCCTGAGAGAGTGAGGGGTGACTGGGTGAAGGGGAAAAAAAGGAGAAAAATTGGGACAATTGCAATAGCATAAATAATAAAATATTTATTCAAAAAAAATTTTAATGAGCCTACAACTTTAACTCCAAAATTTCACTTCTAGAAATATATCTAACAGACATACTGAAAAATTTGTTAATGAAAAAATATATAAAAATAATTTTAAAAATGCATGGGTGTGTGCAAAAAGTACTCATTTAAAATTAAATAGGGATGCAAGTTTATTTCAACCTCAGAGTATGAGAAGGTTTCCAAATTGGGGACAAACGATGATTGGTTTTCTACAAGGAGGCTTAGAGAAATTGGTGTGTCCCTTCCACATCAGCCCCTTGCTGAAGGGAGAGGAGATAAAGGAAGAGAAAATGAGGGCAGTAATGAGGTGGAGGCAGCTCTGGTTTCTGAGATGACGGACTGGATAGCGTCACTATGCATTTGCCACTAATCTTACCCACTACAAAAAATTAGGTCAAATGAGGTTGCAGAAATTTGCTACAAAAGTCAGGGCTGTGAGGTTTTCCCTGATTTTCCTGCTGTGGGCCCCCATGTGGGTGTCTCTCCCTAATCCCTGCTCCTCCAGAAGGCTGGAGAAATAATCATATTATCATTATCTACTCAAAAGAGCTTTTTTCTTGTACTGTTGTCAGCTGCTTTAGGGCTAAGCTGGACCATTGAGTCAGACCAGTCACCCTTGGGGGTTGCCTCCTTGGCACCCTTGTGGGATGCTAACCTTCCCCTCTACAATTCCAAGCCATCCCCATTACCTTTGTGCCTGGAAGCAGCTGTGTTCCAGCAAGACGTGTTTCGAGTGGCATTCTGCATCATGAGTGGCTGTGGGATGGGGGGAGAAAGGTAGTCCAGAAGGGAGGGGGCGGGTAAGTGAAGTAGTTTTCCCTGCCTGCAGCTGGCTTATCCCCTAAGGGGCATTCTCACTGACTCTCCATTTACATTTTTCTTTTATTATAAGTTCAAGACCTTCTGGTCAAAAGTGATGCATGTCCATGTTGGTTTATCCTAATTCTGGAAGGTGAACATCATTATCACAGGCCTGGAGTTCCTCTGGGGACAGATGAGATAGGGAGTAAAGAATATGGTGTCCACCCTGGTGGTATGGCTCAGTTGGTTGGGTGCCCTGCCACAAAGCTGAAGGTTGCAGGTTTGGTCAGTGCACAGGCCTGGGCGGCAGCCCTTGGCATGCGTTGACCCCCTCTCTTTTTCCCTGCCTTCCCCTCTCTGAAATTAAAAGGAAAAAAAAAAATTTTTTTAAAGAATGTGGTGTCAGAGCATCCAGATTTTGTTTAATATCAAAGGCTAGAAGAAATGGCTTTTTTTGTTTGTTTGGTTTTTTTCTTTTGAAATCTAAATAGACACTTTCTTGCCCACCTTCTCTGTAGAGACTGTTAGTTGCTTCCATGTTATTCCAGTAGTCTTTAGGAAATTGAATCAAACCCACTGTTTGGTTTATGGAGTAAAGCCTAGACCATCCAGATAGGGTCATGCAGGATTGCAAGACACCTTACTCAGTTGATGTGTCTCATAATATGCTCACCAGGGTGGAGTCCAAGACTCTTCTAGGTGGGCTGGGCTTGTCTTTCCTTCAAAGCCCACTCTTATTTGTTTGTATGTAGTGATGACAAATAGAAGAAATGAAAAAATGGGAAAGTAGGGAAAATGACCTAGAAGTTTGACAATCCAGGTAGAAGTATAAACATATGTTCAAGGAAATAAACTACTGAAAGCACTGCACTCCTTTATCATGTTTGTGTCACTGGCATTTCCCGATTCTCCTTGGAGCTTATGATTAGAACAGTAACTTACACTTAGGTTAAAGGAAGCTGTAGGTGTAAATTACTTTATTTCTTAATTAATCGAATCCATTGATCATGTTGTTCCAGTAGGAAACCTTGAGCCGTGTAAGTTACATCTGGTTGCATTCATGAAGCAAATAAACTGCCCTGGAGCTATGGCTTAACAAGGCCTCCTTGGGCATGGGAAGGAAAGGGGTAAGGCATTCTATAATTTGGATGTGAAAGTATCTTAAAATCTCCACTGAGGCCTCCTGCTTGGTGGACTGCTCCTGTACTTGTAAAGGCCTGATTGAGATTGATAAGAAGAATAATGAAGTTTCAGATACTTAACACAACAGTGACTGTTGACCATATATGTTCTCTCTGGACCTGCTTTTGCTATCTTTTCTTCTCCCTATTATGTAATGATGCTACTGCTCTAAATAGGAGCGGGATATGTGAATATGTAAGTCTAAGGAGTAACTTTTTAACTTTATTTTATTTTTTAAAAAGATTTTATTTATTATTATTTTTAGAGAGAGGGGAAGGGAGAGAGGAAGAAAGGGAGAAAAACATCAATGTGTGGTTGCCTTTCACCTGCCTCCAGCTGGGGACCTGGCTGGGGACCTGGCTTGCAACCTGGTTATGTGCCCTGGCTGGGAATTGAACCAGTGACCTTTGGGGTCACAAGCAGGCGCTAATTCACTGAGCCACCCGCCAGGGCAGGAGTAACTTTTTGATTGGTGTCATTACTCTAAGTCTTTATTGGTCGCATGGATTAATTTGGGAAATTTGGTTTGAGGAAACCTTAACATCTATTGATCCTTTTTGTGTGCTAATATTTTTATTTGAAAAAGATTATACAGTTTAATAAGTTTATCTGAAAATTGACCTTGTGATATATGTACATTCTATGAAAAAATGTTAACTTGAAGTTTGCTCCAATTAGTTATATTAAAATAAATTTAAAACATTTTCAAGTTCATGACAATGCAAATATAGGTGAGTGAATAAATTGATTCAAACCTCACATGGTTCCTAATGGTTCACAGTCTATTATTACGTTGCATTGCTTAGAAAAAGAGCTGTTTCATATCTACCACTGTCCCCTACACGACATGGAGTAGAGTGATAAGTAGTTAAGGAACTATTTCATCACAGGTGGGTTTTGGGTTAATTACAGTGAGTTTTTAAAAAACATAGTTGCTTTGTCCCACACCGTTTTTCCTTTGGAAAAAGTGCAGCATACATTCAGAGCTTCTCTGCCATTTCCGTCCCCAGACCGTGACTATTCCCATACTGGGAAAAGCCCATGTTCCATTTTCTGACATTGTAAATTTTCCTTTTCCGCTTTTCTAAGCCCCCATCATCATTAATGGTGTCTCTTGTTGTCTGCCAGTAAAATTTAAGAATATGTCATAAATTAAGGATGGTTCTGCATTGCCTCTTATCTGACTAGCATCTGTGGGTGTCAGCTGCCGACAAGTAGCTCGGGTGTCTGGGCCGATCCTGAATACTCACAAGCTGACACACTCTCTTCTGATAAAAGGTACCTTCAAATATGCATGTGATTTTCAATATAAATTTTGTATGCCTTCATACTTCCTATAAGAGAATCCCTCGACCTAATACGATGACTTGGCTGGGACTTCTAAAAAGGTGGCTATAAATATCGCTGGAAATTATAGAGCAAGCATAAGTACTTCACTCTGAGCTTGGCTGAGCATTTTCAGGATGCTTCTGACCACATCTGTGAAATCTGAACTTATAGGAGGATGGGCAATGGGGGGAGGGAGCAGAGTTGGTTGGTCTAACAGGGTCACCCACCCTTCCAGGGGAACGACTAAATAATGGCAAACCCCTGACATGGTTTCAGTGATGATAAAGGAAAGGCTTTTTTTTTTTTTTAGTTCTTGTCTAATCAACCATCTTCATTTTGTTGGTATGTGTATATACGTCATCTGCGAGTCTACATGCCTGAATTCTGACATATCTTGTTAGGGCTGTCATGGTCAAATGGAACACATATTTGTGCTCCAGAGAGATACTATGTGCAGATGAGAAGCATTGCCAATCTTTTGTATGTAATGGAGTATTTTAGTGTCCTAATTCTGTGCAAGTTGCAAAAACCCCACAAACTTGTATCTAAGATGACATTTGCATGGAGTGAAGTATTTATTTTATTGCTTTAAAGCAGTCCTTTGTGGAGATAGGTTAGTTTGTAGTGGTGGTGGCAGTGGTGGTGGCAGTGGTGGTGACAGTGGTGGCGGCTGCAGTGGTGGTGGTGGTGGTGGTGGTGGTGGTGCTGGTGAATGTTGAGCCCATGGCATGTCATGTCAGAATGCTGAAGTCCTGTTTCAAGGTCAAGAGATGACTCTCTCCTTACACACAGTTCTTTTTATTTTGTATAATACTGAAGTTCTTGAAGAAGAAAAAAATCATACACTATTTTTCTTAATGCAGTTTCACATTTGCTATTGGATGCCATGGCTTTTAATTTTTTAATGAGCTCTTGATGCCAGGTTTCATATAAGCGATGAACTGTCATTAATTGATTTGGATCTATTGTGTCAGTTTCTTTGTTTTATCATCCTGCCTGTTTGATAGATCAGAAAGTGGGATACTTAACAAAGGAGCCACTGAGGTAAAAGAGGGGCGTGTTTCAGACTAATTGATGTGAATACTAACTTTACAGTGCTGTTACAGTGTTTTTATCATGATTTTCCAAGACTTCCTCCAGTGTGCCTCCTTGTTAGTAGGATTGCTCCCTTTCCCTTTCCTGAAAAATGCCAGCTTAATAAACAGAACCAGTATGACCACTTCTTTGTCCTAATCTTCATTCTGTACTTTGAAGTCAGGTTTCTCCCTGGCAGCATTGCATGTCTCCCATCCCGTGCAGAGGTATACTCAGGAGTGGTGAAATCATTCTAAATTAGAAGCTGTGCTCTGCGTGGATCTGGTGGTGCATGCACACACCCGCGTCTGCCACAGCTGGCAAATGGTGGTGGTTTATTTTGGGGCTGGTATAAGAGGCTGTGTCTGACGGCTGCGAGTATCAGCTGAGGGCTGAGATTGTCATGTAATGTGGCCTCAACTCTTGTCTCCTCACCCAGACTGCCCACTAGAAGCTCAGCCCAAATATGTTAGAGGTGGGAAGCGTTATGGGCGAAGGTCCTTACCGGAGTTTCAAGAATCTGGGGAGGAGTTTGCAGAGGTGACAGTGATTGAGCCCCTGGAAGAAGAAGAAGCAAAGCCTTCACACATCCCTGCCAGTGACCGCAATGAGGTAAAGAATCAGACCGGCATACCCATGTGGGCCACAGGTGTGGATGTCCATGGATACTCACATCACTGTGGTGCAGACACCTGAGGGAATCCATGGCTTTTCTTGGTTACCAGCTACTTGCTAACCTTACAAGTTGCCTTTTAGATAAATATGGCTAACCTTTCTATTGTTTGAATGTTTTCATCTCTTTGAACTTCAGTTGAGTTAACATTTCTGTGCATGCTTTATATTTATACATTTTTGGATTCAGTTATTTTTAGATTATCTGGTGTCTGCTACTTTTAACTATTCTTGGAAGTATATCTGTTCTCCATGACCCTGTCATTTTTTCAGTTGTGTAAAAAGCTAATCGACCCCAGTCCCAAACAGCATCTTAAGAGAGGTAGGAAATGAAAGCAACATGTTTAGGCACTCTCAGAGCTGGCATCGAATCTTCACTGTGTGTGTGCGTGTGTGTGTGTGTGTGTGTATCTGTGTGTATGTCTGGGGAGAGAGAGAGAGCTCGCAAGAAGTGGTGGTAGGGTAAAGCAGTTCTCAAATTTGGTTCTTGTCACAGCACTCAGCGGTTGCCGCAGCTCTTCCTGGTTCCGTGGCACCTGGGCACCTGGCTTTCACCTGCCTCCCTCAACTCCTCGCTTTTCATTTTACATGTTGCCATAATGTACCAATAAAGGAGAAGCAGTAACATTTTCTTGATTCTTTCTTTATGGCTCATTTACCAGCATGCCATTTATAGACCATGATTTAAAATGTCATGCTGAGCAAGCTCTAAATATTTCTTGCACACCCAGCTCAGCCTGGGGATACAAATATTTCAGATACTAATATAAACTGGAAAGGAGACAAAGTGCCACAACTTTCTGAAAGTAGTTTGTAGATTGCAGGCTGATTGTGGGCACACACAGGTTTGAATGTTCATTGCGTTACAATTTGTAGGAAGCTTGCGCCAATGTCCCCAGCAATCAAACATCTAGCATCCTCAACTTTCCAGAGCTCCCACAAACCCAAAGGTAACCAAAGAGCCCAATTACTGAGTAGAAATGAAACCAGCCACAAGTCCTACAGTTTTGAAGACACATGATTGGTCTGCCAATCAGAAGAGGCACCATTTTTAAAAACAAGTGATATCTGTTCTCACCTCAGAAGTGAGGAGGCAGTGTCCAGAAGGTGAACCAGAAGAGAGGAAGAAAAGTAGCTAGAGAAGAGAGAGAAACCACAGAAAGGGTGTAAGAATGGTGTGGGTGAGAGTGACAACTGAAAACAGAAGGCCATGAGAAGCAAGGAGGAAATGGTGCCTAGAACACCACGGCCCTGGGGGCCAGGCCGGCTGAGGTAGCAGATACTTCTGGTCTTGGTTCAGTTGGTTTCAGACCTTTTCTTGGGTCCCTTTGAGAATTTAGACAGGGCCTTTTCCCCAGTAAAACTCATATATTCACATGCACAAAAATTTTATGTATATATGGTTTCAGGGAGGCAAGTAATTTGCATACTTCAGCTATTACAGTGTTTGTAATATTTATCTTGCTGTCAGGAGGGGTGTCATTTTATTATACAAAGTCTGTTTAATAACCCTGAGTAGTGTGGAGTGTTATCTGAGACACTTATTTATGGGGGGTTTCCTTGGGTGCTACTTCCTGCCACCCAAGAAAACAGAGATGCAGACAGGTGAGAGTGATGCTCATGTAGATTGCTTGCCGGCAACTAAATTTATTTTTAATGTATGTCCCATGGTTAAAATCTGTCTCAACACTTTAGGAGCTTAGCTTTGGTTATTTGGGGAACACTTTTAAGTCTGGTATCTTCCTTCTCGATTGATTTTTTAATACCCAAGGCATTATTATTTGGTGCTAAGAAATTAAATGATTCTTCAGTGTTTTTTTTTTTTTTAACTTTAGTCTTTTTTTTTTTTTTAAGATTTTATTTAATCATTTCTAGAAATGAGGGGAAGGGAGAGAGGCAGAGAGGGAGAAAGACATTAATGTATGGTTGCTTTTCACCTGCCTCCAGCCACAGATCTGACTGGAGACCTGGTTTGCAACCGTGTTATGTGCCCTGGCTGGGGAATTGAACCTGTGGCCTTTGGGTTCGCAGGCCGGCGCCTTATCCACTGCGCTACCAGCCAGGTGATTCTTTAGTTTTTAATAAGATAGTTTCTAGTTAACACCTGGGGACACACAGAAAGTTCTTAGGCAGAGCTGATTTTGTTGCTGGTAGTACATTTGTTAAAGCCTTGTTTTATCTTTTCTGCTGACTTCTAGTGAGATTTTACTGTTTATAAAGTGAGACTCTGGTTTTATGGATAAATAAGAGTAAAGGCCTGAATCTGGGCAAAATCTTGCTGCTTGTGTCTTAATAAAAGGGTGGGAGAATCATTTCACCCCTGATGTACTTAAGCTTCTCTAACGCCTCTAGAACCTTTCAGGTGTGACCTTTTGATGCTAAATGTAGAAACTTTTGAGTTCAACTACCCACTGTGAACAAAACAGCTAACAGAGGCCTGGAGGGGGGTTGTTTCTCTCAATGTCTGTTGCTCCAAGGGCTTCTCCTGACTGGACTTTGATAGTCTGTTATATCCCACCCGAGAAAACCTACAGGAGTTTCAGGTACCACCTTTTTCACCATCTTTTTAAATCACTGAGTGTGGGCTCAACCAAAGCTTGTCTGGTTGCTTTCTTGCTTAAAAATGAAGTGTTTTGTGAGCTGAAATGAGCATGTTAGTTTTCAAATTGACTCATCACTTTAAAAAATTAATAGGTTCATCTGTGGTAAGAACCTATTGTCACAGTAATTGGCTCTGTGATAAGAAAGGCAGTCCTAGCTTTGTGCAGTAACCGTGGCTGCAGCTCACACAGATGCATACAGTTTGGTGGCATGATTTCACCAGTGTGCCAGTCTTATTGCATACTGTTGGATCAAGATGGCAGTCCTGTTTCCTGACCAGTTTTCATAGGAGCCTCAACTCAGCCAACAGGAGTTCATGCTCTGGGCAGCCTGGGCTTGTGCAAGAAATACCTTCATCCCTCCCACGGAAGCTATTTAGGTCTCCCCCAAGTGCAAGGTAATCTTGCCTGTTCTAGGGTAGCCCCCAAATGGGGACTTTGGAGAGGAAAAAAATTCTCAGTGACCTGTGGGGTTTATTTATTCTTAATTTATAGAGTTGAAAATCTGTCAAGAGTTCTTTATTGTGCTCTTGACTACTCCCCACCCCACCCCTTTTGGTTGCCTGAGGCCCTTTGGTCTCTTGCCCTTGGGTGTTAAGAATTTATTCCGTGGTTGTCTTTTTTTTTTTTTTTTCTTATCAGAGGCTCATACTTCATCTCAGCACCCCTGGGCAATAATACTGAAGGAGGGAGCGGGCTAGGCCTCCCCTAGTGTGAATATTTCATAAGGAGCAGTCAGATGGAGAGCAGGAGACAGACTCTTTTGGTTTTGATTGCCTATTTTCTTTGACTCCTGAACCCTGACTCAGCGGCAAGTGGGATTTGAGCTTGTCTTTGGGCTACAGTTCCTCCTACTCTCAGATATGCCTGATTTTTCCTGGAGTGACTTCAGAGTTTGTTTGTTTTTGATGAAGACAAAAGGACCTGTAACTATTGTTAGAAGTTAAATGGAAGTCTGGCTGTTGTTACCCATGAGGGGACTAATTTTAGCTCTAGGGTGAATCAAATAATTATTTTCTTTATCTGAGGACTTGGGTAGGGGTGGCCAATGGATTGGAGTGGTGCCGCAAGTACCTATAAAAGCTGTCCTCGTGGTGGCTTGCTCCCTTGCAGGAACTCATCCTGGAGGGAGATACGCACCAACACTCAACTGCAGGGATAAAACAATAACCCACCCCCACCATTCTCTTTAGGATTGTTCCACAATAGAGGGGTTGCTACAGATTGACAGTTCTTTCTGAGCTCCTGGGTTAGTGGTTCAAAATGTTTTTCTGCATCTCTTTGGAAGGCCAACTCCCGTATATGTAACCTACTTCTTTGTGGTCCACCCTTTCCCTGCCACCCAAAGAAACATAGAAATGCAGACAGGTGAGAGTGATGCTGGTGTAGATTGCTTGCCAGTAACTAAATCTATTTTATTTATTTAGGAAAATAAAAAATGTGTCATTTATTTTACAGAAAAAATCATATGGACTTTTCAGCCAGCCCAATAGTTTCATAGCATTATGGTAAGAGAAGATGGTTCCTATGATTTCCATCTAAATTTGTTTTTGATGTATGTCCCATGGGAAGCTTCAGGCTTCATTAGTTACAGTGATTTGAAACTCCTCTTGTGATTGTTCATGGTGCACCGTTGTGTCCTGCTGCCTTGGGTGGGAATCCACACGGTTACTAGAGGGTAACGTGTCCCACCACCATGGCCTCGTCCTCTGAATAGAATCTATCAAAATAAATCTTATAACAAGGTGTTTTTTATTATACTTGACCTTTGTTTCAGTTAACATATGTTAACACCCTAATGTAAATTGTAAACACTTTCTCATCATCTTCATACTACCCCCAGCTTTATTCAGGCAATTTGATTCGAGTTTTGATTTTTTGGTGAAACAGAAAGTATCTAACCTACCTACTATACATGCCTCCCTACCACGTTTAGTTTACAAGCCCATAAAGCAATTCCATAGGGAAGGACCATTGCTATTTTGCTCCACTTTCAGCACTGACATGTGTATTACAGAGCTTCATTTGGAAACCCTGCAGCAGAATGTGCTAATTCACGAAGGACAGGTAGGTTCCACCTTCAGGCTGAAATGGGCATCTACCTTCCAGCTTACTGTGCTTATCTGCAAAGTGATTCCCTTGGGAGTCTGACCTCTCATTTTGGGTGGTATTGAAAAGAAAGTGATTTTTTTTTTTTCTTTTCTTTGGATCATTTTCACTTGGGGCAATTCAATTGGGCATTCTATTCTGAATTAATCCAGACTAACAAAAGGCACATTCTTGATTCCAATGTCAGGTGTGATTAGTGAAAAGGTTTTGGCTGTGGTCATTTTTGCTTCATTTCATTAAGAAACAGAAGTGAGTATTTAGGTTCTCAAGAGTACATTTTCCCCCTTTTATGTGCATATATGCAATGGCTACTGAACTTACCTTGAACTTTATGCTCCCTTTTCTTCTAAGGGTAGGTGGAGCAGTACAGAAAAAACAAAACTAATTCTCAATTCTGTTCTGTGTTACTTAGCCCTGGTAGGAAAGGTTGTTCAGTTAACACAATCTGGGCAGGGCCACTTTGATTTCTGCCCTCATTGAAAACAGGGAACACGTTGTTAAGTGTTTTCCTCCACTGGAAATAAATCAGGTCTAGTAAGACTCTTATCAAGAGCAAGAGGGTTTCAACAATTATTTTTTTCAACTGTAGACAATACTAGTGTAAGCCAGAACCATGCAGTTGAAGTGAGGACCTGAGCGAAAAGTTAAACCCAATTGCTTCGTTTGCCCAGGAATGGACAAGCACATCAAGTCTTTGTGTTGGGACTGGAGGGGTAGGAGGATGGCAGACGGTAGTGATTTAAAAACTTAAAAAATAAAACCAAATTGATTTTACTACCCTACATAAAAATGAAACTTCTTCAAGAAGCATGAAACGGACTTATATTCCCCTTATGTTCATTTTCATAAATACATAACTTTGCATTTAAATTTTATGAATTATTCATTTACATGGTATAGAGTAAATATTTAATTCTGGGGCAAAAATCTTAAGAACTGAGAGAAGTTCTGCTAAGAGCTTTTGCAGTTGAGATGAACCTGTTTTCCCATTACTCCCACTACGTCCTCTTGGAGAACGTAGCCTTTGACTTTGAACGGAGCCTTTGATTTTGACGGCCTGTAAGCAGCATCATTACTGTCACCATTTATTTCCATTACTGTTACCAGGGTATATTTTATGAATGGAATTCCAGTGTTTCCCTTTATATTTCTTAAGTCTCATTAGATCACGCGTGGCAAACACAAGGCCCAAGGGCCGAATCTGTCCCTCCACCTTGTTTTAACCGGCTCTCTTAACTGGTAAGGAGTAGTTACATTTACACAGTCCTAAAATGACAATCAGCCCTTTGCAGGCAACCTCGAGGCTGATGTGGCCCCCGGTGAAAATGAGTTTGACCCTCCTGGATTAGATCATCTGGCTATTCCCAAAGAGGAGAAACACTCGCCCAAGATGCAATTGTAAATCACATGAAAGTGAGATAAAGAAGAGCCTGCAAACCTAGTAAGATGTCTCTCACTGTAACAGACTGCAGCTTTCAGACTAGAAGGCTTTCTAGCATTACTGTTCTGGAAAGTCTTCCTGACATGACCCCAGGAGGAATTCCTTTGGAGTCAGCCCCATCCCCTCTCTCCTTCCAGGTTAACAATCTCTAATATTTATTTTCTAACAGGAAATGACACAGACAACAAATCAAAGATTAACAAGCAATTTTAATAAGTTACATTTTCCAGTTATACACCGTTACATGGTTTCCAAATGGAAAGGCAGTATTCACTATCCATTGAGAGCAACTCCGATGAGCTAGGTACCTAACTTTAGTAGATGTATTTAAAAAATCCTTTTCCTTTAAGGACTTTAAGAAATCAGTGAACCAAAACCAGTCTCCATCCTTTGTAGGAGAAGCTGAATGCTAAAACCCTTTTAAATTGAGAATTTCTTCACACACTGAAGGCTTTTTGGCAACGTAGGACTCATCTACATGTGTGCATTTGAAAATCCTCCCTACATTGATTCTTGTTATCCCCGGCACTTACTGGTAACTTTTAATTGCCTTTTTAAAAAATGGGGGTGACATTGGTTAACAGGGTCATAAGGTTTCAAGTGTACATTACTGTGACCCATGATCTGCATAAGGAACTGATTTGCATTTTAGTCACTGACAGCCCCTCAACTGAGCAGCTTGTGCCTGGGTCAGAACAGCAATTAGGACCTGGGCTGCCAGGATCTCTGGTGCTCACTTTCCCTTCAAAGCTGGGATAGTGGGAAAGGATCCAAAATCCCAGGAAGTATGTCCCTGCAGAAACAGTCACCAGCCCCGTGGGCACACTCAGTTTCCAGTACCTGGCCCAAAATGTGGCTTAATAAATGTTTAGGATTATTATTTTAAGTGTGTCATAGATGCTGTGTTTTTACAAGTCCTATAGTTTCAGTCATAAAACATTCTCCTAAACCAATTTGGGTGGGTTGGTTGGTTTGTTTTTAGAGACTTCCTTTGCTTGGCTGCTCTTGTAAAATGGGCCCCACATCTTTGTTAGGGAAGCTTTGTTATTCTAGTAAATTTCCTTCCTCTTCTTTCTGGGCTTGGTAGCCTTTACCCTTAAAAAAAAAATTAATAATAATAAAAATAAAAAACCTGCTGGATGAGCTCAGCAACCTTTGCTGAAAAGGAATAGTCCCTGTGTGTGCCTCCGTAATTGTTTTAATTAGCCATACGTTGTGTGGGGCACTAGGTCCGCCCTGGAGCAGATGGTTGGTGGGGCCTGTGCCTGGGCTATTGTGGGCAAAGGCCTCTACAGGCCCACAGGCTGCAGATGCTGGCCTGGCTCCGGCAATGGCATCTGCTCTGCAGTCCATCCAAGCAGGTGTCCCTCCAAAGAAAGCATTCCTGAAAGCACTGCTGGCTGTGGGGCCCATGTGTGCAGGGTACTCTTATATAGCTGTAGAGATCTGGCTACAATGGCCAGTAAATTAAGATGTACAGCCCACAAGGCAGGTTGGGGGCTCTTTTTGTCTGCCTGCAGGGATGGGGGCTACCTTATGTGACAACTATTTTGGAGCCAGGCAACCTCTGACCCTCTTCCCTTTCCCCTCTGCCCTCTTCCGCTCTCAGTGGGGCTGTTGGCACACTTGGCATGGTGATGTGGAAGCATAAGTGGCCACACAGGGGACACTGTCCACACAGGGAGGGCCCCTGGGGGAGCCCTTCTCCTAAGCTGAATCAAAAGTGGATTGCTTCACACCCTGGTCAGGCGGCTCAGATGGTAAGAGTGTTGTCCTATACACCAAAAGATTGTGGGTTCAATTCCTGGTCAGGGCTCCTATCTAGGTTCCAGGTTTAATTCCTGGGCTGGGGACCGTGGTGTGTGACAGAGTAACTGATCCATGTTTCCTTCTTACATCAATGTTTCTCTCTCTCTTTTTCCCCCTCCCCCAAATCAATAAACATGCCCTTAGGTGAGAATTTAGAAGAAAAAGTTAATTGCTTCATCACAATTTCATGCTCAGAGCTGTTATATCTATAACTCTCTTTGTTTTTAAAGCTGACACTGGTCTGTCTGCAGTTTCTTTCATCTGCTTTGGTCTAGTTTTGAACTCTCAGGTAGTAGGAACAGTCATTGTAATATTTATTTACTTAACAGACACTTAGCACTTAATTTGTAGCAGGCACTGCTGGCTAGGCACTGCTGTTTACTTACCTATGAGTAAACTGAGGCACAGTGGGAGGTAAGTAACTTGCCCAAGGTAGCAGAGCCAGTAGGTGGTGGAATTGAACTGAAATTGAACTCCAGAGTCCGGCTCTGGAGTCCAAACCCTTAACTACATCCTTGTTCTGGATGAAATGATAACAAGGGCTAGTATTTCCCAAGCACATATAATTTCATGTGCCGGTGTGTCCCTGCCTTGCAGGTTAAGTCAAGTACTGAGGGGTTGTAGGAAATGGCAGGGCCAGCGTAGTCCAGCCTCTCCGCCAGCCTCCCTGTGCTCATGCATGTCACCATTTTGCCTCCAGAGTGGGGAGCAGTAAAGTCCCACAGCATGCTTTTAAAAATCTTTATTAATATGTATTCTTTCTCCATTGAGAGGCTACTTAAGGTTTCAAGGGAAGAAATGTAACCTCCTCTTTTGTGAATTAGTGCTGAGATCATATCCCAGCAACTCCCCCACCCTATTTTCCCAGAGATGTTTGTGATTATCTCCCTTCCACCCTCTTGTCTGATCTGTGCCAAGAGGCCACCTGCTAGGCTTCCCCTGTGCTGGGTAAACCCTCCACAATTAAATGACCTTGTTCCAGAATGATGCCTGCTTTTATTGGTGGTGTTCCTGTAGCCCGATGATCTAATCCCCCAGCCTTTTAACCTGCCTTCCTGCCCCTCTCCTCCTGTTTTTTAATTGGAACCACTAGTTCCAGGCAGTGAGAATGGAAATAAATGAGCTGTGACTAAATTGTAACAACCGCCCCCCC